>CATIWM010394402.1:0-10844 GCA_949671775.1 Mallotus repandus
TCTACTTTCAGCAGGGAAATCTGGACAATTTCGTCATTACAGGACCTTGCACTGACTCTGAATTTTGTTATCTGCAATTCTATTCTAATCGTACTGGAGCCATCACCCAGTGGTTCGTTGACTACGTTGACATCGTCGTCACTGGCGAAAAGAACACGTATACTCAGTATTTTGAAGCGGGTCTGTGGCTTGCTCTTGACGAGAAAAAGGTTGGTACAGTTCTTTTGACAATAGAAAACTGTCCGAATGTTAAGTGCGGTGATACTACTCTCAGGGCTGCTACCGGAGCTGCCGCCATAGCATGAGGTTTCTTTCAGTAAGCTATTCTAAATACTGATGACATCTCCTCTAATAATTATGGCGTCACTGTCTATGTTATTCTAAATAATGCTAATGAGAAAATAGTTAAGTGTTAACTCATTTCCAAATACATCACAAGTTGCAGAGTTCAATTTCTACTGTCGTCGATTTAAAAGAAGAAGGATGCCCGCTGAAGTGAAATCTCCTCAATAAATGGTGTCAGATCTTCTCATCTGCTGTCTATAAATTATGTCCTGGACATGGCTCATCTGATACATGTTGAGCTTGTAATTAATGTTGTCTAATTAATACTACTGCAGTATTTGTACGTTATTTGTAATTTTATGTATGTTGCTTGTGCTAATACTTTTATTTGTAATGTTGTCTAAAAATTATAATTACGATTATATATATATATATATATACATATATAATCGGGAGTCATTGTGACCACTAGGTCAGCACACCGATTGTTTATATCCCATGTTAGAATTATAAAAAATTTTAAATGATATTTAATAAAAATACTTAAAAACAGCTACTTGAATTTAGCAACATCAGGTAGAAAGTTTCTGAATTTATAGAGTAATTGATTAAGAAATCGCCAATTCAATTTATTAACCACCACTATAATTGTAATCCACATAACAGCAATTATTCTGCATTATTAGGAAATAATTTTAGAAACGATTTCATATTTACAAAGGTACAAGGCAAGTAACTGATCAAGCTTGAAAAGAGAAGTAAAAGAGAAGAAAGAAACCTGCAGATATTACAATTGATGTTCACTAAAAATATAAATTTAATGAAAATCTCAAGAATAAATAGAGTTCTAGGATCTAATCACAAAGAACAAGAAACAACAACGAGAGCAAAAAGGATTTACTATCAGCACAGGTAGTAGCAAGGAAAGGAATCCAATAAGAGATTGTTCTACTGGTCACTGGGATTAAATAGAAGCTACAAGAGCTGATAGAAAGTAAAAATGTATTTGTATTTGTTTGGAAAGTGAATGCGTGTATTAATCAATAATCAGATAAGTTTATATAGAAAGCAACCAATCAATTCCTAATCAAACTCTATTTACAAAATTAGAGTTAAACTAAACTACTAAAACCAAATAAACATAGGAAATGGGACTAAAGCCCATGAATTAGCCCTATATACGTTACAGCACAAACCCATTAAGCTTCAAGCCCATTTATTAAACCTAATGAATTCAGGTGCAATACCCCCATGTTTTGACTTAAAAGTCTAACATAAAGGAAGATCATGTCAATTTGAGTAGCCCAAATTTTAAAGCCCGAATAACCGACCCACATCACCAACAACTATCCAAATTTTATGTTTACCAGCAAATTAATTATATAATGGAGCCTTGTTTATATTGCAATATGGACTAGGGGTCCAATCACACGTGTGAACCATAAATCCCGTCTCCTCACGTCTCTTAAGTTACCACATACTAAATGGCATTAAGAGCAATATTTCCAAAAACAACATAGTACCATATGCAATGATATCACATAAATATATACTTTTAATACCAAAAAGGTCCATATGTAAAGAATGTGCCTTGCAGAACATAACACCATAACAAAATAATTGAGAAATTTTAGTTTAGATTTACAAGATTAAAACTTATTTAGATGGGTCTATTGAGCGCTACAAGGCACGCGTAGTAGCCAAAAGATATACACAAAAATATGGCATTGACTATGAAAAGACTTTTACTCTTATGGATTGATTAATCTTTGTTTGAAACCTCTTAACCATTGCAGCTATCAAACTATGCTACCTTCTTCAAATGGATGTCAAAAATATATTCTTAGTGGCGACTTACAAGAAGAGGTCTATATAGATCCTCTATCTAATTATTCTCATCCCCATAATGAGATTTGTTGACTTAGTTTGAAACAAGCACCAAAAAGCTTGGTTTGCAAAGTTTAGTTTTACTATTACCCAAATTTGGCTTCACCTCTAGTTCACATGATTCTGCCTTGTTCATCCGACATAATAATCATGCTATTGTTCTTCTTTTACTTTAATTTTATATAAAAAGTAGCAAATCAATTCCTAATCAAACCCTAATTGCAAAATGAGTTAAACTAAACTACTAAAACCAAATAAACATAGGAAATGGGCCTAAAGCCCATGAATTAGCCCTATGAACCTTACAGCACAAACCCATCAAGCTTCCATTTATTAAACCTAATGAATTTAGGTGCAATGCCCCCATGTTTTTACTTAAAAGTCCAGCATAAAGGAAGATCATGCCAATTTGACTATCCCAAATTTTAAAGCCCGAATAATCGACCCACCTCGCTAGCAACTATCCAAATTTTATGTTTACTTTAAGGGCAATTTTGCCATTTAGGCTTATTTCAAAAATTAGTCGCCCATGGCTCTTTTCACTATAAATAGAGCTTTTGACCTCATAAGCTCCACCTCTGATTAAAAAATGCATTCTCTCTCTAAAGCACTTAACTTTCTCTTTTATAGTGATTTTTGGCATTCTTCTTCTATATTAGAACAATTTTAGGCCACTATGGGCGATCTTTCACTCAAGATAAACTCCAAAACCTAGGGTGCATTTGGATTGAGGTTAAAGGAGGGTAAATGTTACTCCTATAATGCATTAACCCTCTTTAATCATATTTGGCAAACTTTAAAATATTATGGCTAACAGTTAACTCCCTTAACAGTTGACCCCATTTCTATATATTTTTGTTAATCTAATTAGGGATAGGGTAAAGTGTAAGCACCCAATTTCGGGATAGTCAAGTACGGATGCGACAGAGGACTAAAATGATGACAATTTGTTGCAAACAAGTCTCCAGTATTTGAATTTTGGATCTCAAGGCTTAATTGCATTTTTTAAGACTCAATTGTAACTTTTTTAATGACCCAATTGTAAAGTTTCTAATTCTTTCAAGGGTCATTTTGTAATTAAAACTTGAAAACAAGAGAAATCGTCGATCAAAATTATGTAATTCCGATCGGAAATACACAATTCTGGTCAAAATTGCACATGTCTGACCGGTTTCCGTAATTTATTTATTTATTTTTTTCTTCTTTTTGATTGGTTGAAAAATATTTTGAAAATAAAAAATAATAAAAGACAATATATTTTTTATGATAATCGTGTATTATCAATTCATTTTTTAGATTAATTTTTTTTTAAAATAAAGAAAAATAAAACTTTATCTCTTGTGATTCAAATCATAGGAGGGTTTCCGGAGTTGGTAAAACTTTACCTTTTTTATTTAAACGAGACTTTTCTTTTCTAAAAAGAGGCTGAGGGGACGTACAGGAAAAAAAAAGAATCAGGGAGGTTCTCTTTTGGGGACGTCCTTTCCCTTTGAAAAAAAAAGTTCTTTTGAAAAGCAATCAAAGCTTGAAAACCAAGAAAATCAATACTGCAGACTTATTCAAACGGTGAATTAAACAAAGCCTCTGAGGAGCTAGTCAATACTGCATCACTCTACATTCCATCCCATTCTCTTTTTTTTCTTTTATTTATTTTCATTTGATTCTTTTATTTTCTTCTTCTTTATTCCTTATTTATACTAATAATTTTTCCTTGATTTTTTTGTTTTGTTTCTTTAATGATGATGGTGGAAATGTTTTGTGCCATGGAGATGTGATTGAACTGATTAAATCTAAGAAGGTCCATGGAATGCTATGGATAAAACACTGCAGCAATCTTGCATGGATTTTTTTATTTTAATATTCTGTGTTTTTATTATTTCATGCTATTTATATTGTGTATTTATTTATGATTTTAGGCATGTAATTAATTAATTTGTACGTAGGTTGTAATAGCCCAAATAATGGGAGTAGTAAACTATTTATTTTTCTGCTTTTTAAAATCAATTAGTAAATTAGGGTTTATTTGGTAAACCTTAATTAAAATCAATGGTGGCTTTAAATTAATTTTAGGTTGCATGTAATTAAAATTAGGGTTAGAAAAATCACGGGATGTTTGTTTTTTATTTGTTATTTTCTTTATTTGTTTTGGACCCTAAGCCCATGCTTAGGTTAATTCAATAATTAGTAGGCTTTAAAATGGTTTTAGGTTTTAATTAACTTAAAATTAATTTAGATCCATTTAGGTTAAATTAGACTTAGGCCCATTTTATTTAATAAAATAAATTTAGACTTAGCTCAACCCATTAATTTAGCATTTCTAAAATAAATAGATTTAAGATCATTTCATTTAAATTAAAATTAATTAGAATTAGCCCCATTAATTCATTTCCATTTTCTTTTAAAATTGATAGACTTAGGCCCATTTTTTTATGATTTAAAATTTGCAGATATAAGTTCATCAATTAATCAATATGTAGGCCCACCTTTAGTTTCATTTTATCTGTAAATAAAATATATAGATTTAGTAAATTTTAATTAAAATCAATATAGTTTAGAATTAACTAGGGACGTTGCGCCTTATGAATGCATTTTTTATGTGCTCTTTCATGACTAGTTGCCTTGGTGCTAGATGCATGTTCAATTAGGGTTTATATGAAATTGCTTGTAATTAGAGAATAAGATAGTAATTCATAAACTAATTTTAAAGAATACAAGACTAAAAGAAGTTGGTATTCCGTTCCCATAATTTCCTGGTTGTGGCGCTCTCTTTTAGAGAATCGAGTTACCACCACTTTTGATTTGTCTCAGTTATTACCCTGGGTGGTGAGTCCTCATCTCCACGCCATGTCTTTCTGATACGGTTATTGTGTTCCCTGGAGCCCTGAGCTCAAATAGTGTCACAGTTGCTAAAATCTTAGACGCGCACTAAACCCCACCGTCTACAGCGGTGACTCCACTAGGGATAAGAGATACTGATTCTACTTGTGTTCTTTAGAATTATTTTATTAATTATTATTTTATTCTTACATTCATTTTTGCATGTCCCTATTAAACCGATGGCGTTGGTTTATAGTCCCTTAGTTCCACTAGCTTCATGGAATTGTAGGTTAGCTAACCATCACTCTTAGCCTTAACTCGGTTCAAAAGAGATTACCGGGCTCATCTGACAAAATTCTATAACCCAAGTCCTAAAGGGGGGGGGGGGTAGTCTTCTCTTGAGTTTGCAAAGGATACCGGGCCCCTCTGACCTGGGCTTATAACTCAAGTCTTAAAGGAGGGCATCTTGCAAAAGGGACCTTGAACTTTTCTACCAAACTTAGCACATGTAGTGGCCTAGTAACTTTCCCTAGAATATAACTAAATTATTTGTGATTATTGCTATAAGGTATTTCTATTTGTAAAAGCCCAAGCCCATACTTTAGAAGCCCATTTGGGCTAAATAAGGATTGGGCTAAGTTTTTATATGTGGAAATACTGTTTCTATGATTTACTACTTTGAGAGATTTGGCATGCATGTCGGTTCTTGATATCCCTTGTTGATATTAAGGCTAAAACCAAAAATCCTAGGAAAGAGACTTACCATTGAATACATGTGTTGGAGGAATAAGGTTAGAATGATATATGTTGTACATTTGATTTGTTACTTGCTACTTGTTGCATAGCACATGCATAATGCATACATATAGTTCATGCATCATACTGACACCATGTTTTGTAGCCATCATAGATTCATCTGGGTCTTCCTGTGTTTGGAAACGAAAAGGTGGCAGATTAGTGAGAACCGATTCGAGTCCACAATCCATAGCCATGGAAATTCTTAAAAGTTTGGAAAAGAGTCCTATCAACCTGTTCTACCTAGAAGCTGCACAAGCTCCAACTAGTCAAGAAGAAGAAATGGAACCAAAACAAAGAGGAAATTGAACTTTGGAAGACATCAAAGGAGCATTGATGGATGACATAAGAGCCATGATGCAAAATGAACTAAGACAAGCTTTGGCTGGATTAATGCCACCACCTGCTATTCCACTTGCAGCTACACCTGTTCCTGCTGCTAACCTACCAGTTGTGGAAGATTCGCATGCTAATAATGACAATAATGGAGGGCCACCAAATGCTGTTAGAAATGTACCTGCTGTGGAGATAAAATATGAGGATGTAGAAGAATACATGGTTGAGAAAGCAAAAAGGGAATCACTTGAGCTGGTTTAAGAACTTGAATCTAAGCAGATGCAAGTTTTAACTCAGAAGATGTCAAAGATGGATGAGTTGATAAGAGGCCAAGACATTAGGCATTCATTTGATTTTGATGACATGATGAACACTAAAGAGGATAAGCTCCTAGACAGGTTTAAATGCCTCAACTTCAGAAGTTTAATAGTACCAAAGATCCAAGGATACACCTTAGCCAATACACTACAACTATGAGTACCACTAAAGCCCCATTATTAGTGGTCACTGGGCTATTTGTATTGTCCTTAAAGGGAATAACTGTGAATTGGTATCATGGGTTAGAGAAATATGTCTAGGCTAATTGGAGAGAGCTATGTGCTACTTTCTTGAAGCAGTATGACCATAACACCAAGCTAGAGGTATCTATCAGGGATTTGGAATTGACAAAGCAAAAACCTAATGAATCTTTTTTAGATTTTTTAACTAGATTCATGAACAAGGCAGGATTAATGAAAAATAAATTGGCTAAAAAAGTTCAAGTTAGGATGATTGTCCATATTGTGTCACCTAATTTGGTTGAAAGGTTACAAATGATGAACCTAAAAACTTTCATGGACCTTTATGATGATGGTTTGCAAGCTGAGGAGATTGAGAATGAAAAAAAGAAAAGCTCTAGAAGCATAGGGGCAAGGAACTATCCAACTGGGGGCACACAACAAGGAAACACTATTCGAGCTATGGAAGTGCATATTGTCCAACAACCGAGGAGATTCTCAAACTTTAATCAACCTTTGTCAAAGGTCCTAAAGCGTCTAATGCAAAAGGGCTTACTTGAAACTTTACCTAATCCAAGCCCACCAAACCCAAATACCCCAGGCTATAACCCAAACAGTTATTACAAATTTTACCAAGTTGTTGGCCATTCCATAGATAATTGCATCTGCCTCAAACATGAAATCCAAAACCTTATAGACTCTGAAAAAATTATTGACCCTGAAAACTCGAACACTAGAAATAATCCTTTCCCAAACTACCAAAATATTCCACCCCCAACCACTATGATGATTAATTCAGGAGTTAGCAAGAAAGAAGTGATAAACTCTTTTGAGGACCTAGACCTTAAAACAAATGAGAAATCTCCAAAAGGAGTGGAAGATTTGTTAGGACAACCCTCAAGCAAGTTTGATTACAAGGTGTTTTACACTAAACTACCTTCTTTTGATTCTGCATCAAAAACTAGTGAAGATAGTATGAAAAGGATTATTATTTATGGACTTAATCCATAATGTAGAGGGTTTATCACTACTATTCAAGGTTGGCCTAAACCACCCACATTAAATAAGTTAGAGAATTTGTTAACAAATTAAGAGACGTTAGCTAAACAGATGGCTGAAATTTCATTGAAGAGTGAGATGAATGAAGAAGAATTATTTAGCAAACATAAAAGAGGTCGTCCTAGAAATTGAAATTCTAAAAAGTTCAATGGAGATAACAAGACTGATTCAGAGGAAAATAAAAGTTACAGAAGGTAGAAAGGCCAAAGTCAATATTGAAGGGGAGCTCGACAATGTTGAAACCAAAAAGATGCACAAGATAGAAGATATCGCCAATGAGATGTGGAATTCTATAATTATGGCAAGAAAGGTCATTTTGCTAGAGACTGCCGATATAGAAGAGCCAAGGGAAATATTGGGACATTAACACAACCTCAAGTTCAAAGCGAAGAATAATGGGACTTCAACATTCAAGCATCGTGTGCAATTGCAGAGCAAGTAAAGAATAATTCAAATAAGTTCATAGAGGTATGTGATAGTGAGAACAAATAGGATGTGCTGGCAACATCTGCTATGTTTGAGAATCTTGAAAAATCCTATGAAAGTGAAGAAGAGTTGGATATGCCGGACTTAATTTTATTTGAAAGTGCTGTATTAGAGGAAGAAATTCAGGAACAAATGAATTCAAATGCTGAAGTTGAAAAGATATCTCCAAGTTTGGTCATGGAGAAAGAAAATGTTGAAGAAGTTGAATGCAAGGAAGAGAGTGAAATAGTAAACAGTATGGGGGAGCAACTGGAAGAGAAGAATGAAAGTCCCAAAGTAATAAAGGAGTTCTTGTGGTCTTCAAATGATAAAGAAATTGGAGATGAAGCCTTGATGCAAAAGGAAGATCAAGAGAATGAAGTAAAAGCAATACAAGAAGAACAAGAGGTAAATCAAAGAGAGAAAGACACTGATGTGATATTGGGTGAAGAAAATGTTGAGGAAAATTTCAACGGATACAGAAATAATTTTTGGAGCAACAAATGGAAGAACAAACACAATGATACAATGCAATTGTCAAGGAGCAAAAGGATCAATATAAAAGATGGAGGAATAAGAGATGATGATCAAAATGGACGAGAAGTTCCAACTATCAAAGACATGACAGTTGGTGCTGAGGGAGAGTGTGAAGAATACATCACAATCTCTACATCCTTTTAAAAGATTATTACTTTAGTTAACTAACTTAGAAGAAGTGACCAATTTGACTTTGAATTCTTAGTTGCCAAAACCAATTTTGCTTTGGTTATTTGCAAGTTGATTTTGACAATTTGCATTGGTTGTCACAAGTTGTTTTCAAATTGGCTTTGACAACTTATTATGCTTAGCCCTTAAGGATTGTAAGCCTATAAATACGCATGGGTGGTGATGGCCATTTGTGTGGTATGTGTGTGTCAAGTAAGAGTTAGTGTCATGTAAAAGAGTGTGTGTGTGATGGAAGAGTTAATGTATGTGTGAAAGAGTGTGTTATGAGTGAGTTTAAATGAGAAAGTGTCTTAAGTGTTTGTGAGAATATTGATATGTGAGTGTGTAAAAATATTCTTGTATTAAAGTTTCTTTGATATAATAAAAGTAAGTGTATTTATCTTCCACATATTCTACAGCTTACTGTTCCAATTTCATACATGCACGAACTAGAACTAGACTTTTTCTGCTAGTTACATTTCTTGAAACCATGAAATCATGAAATCCAATTCAGGATCATTTCTAGTTGCACCTTGCAACTTCTTGTTTATAATTTAATAAGCACATCTACATTTTGCAACTTGTTATTTTTTGTGTAATTTTTTTTTTTGGTAGGGTAGAATATTTGTAGTAAAATAGTACAATCTCCTGTTAGGACATTAAAAAAAATTTTACAAGGCAGGTAAAACGGTAAAATGATTTTAGTTACATATGGAACTGAATAATTTTATTGTTGTGTTGAATATATGATTAACTTATAACTAAATTTATTCAATTAATTGAGATTTGTATATTAAAATACTTACACAACACTAATTTAATAAATGGTTTATCCCCAAGTATAGTTATTTTCATCAATATATTCTCACTTTTAATTAGTGGCAATTTTGCTTATGAAATTTGTGTTTTATAATATTTTTATTCAAATTTAAATTGGTGTGTGTCATGATTGACATAACATGTCATGTAAATATATTTGCTGACATAGAAATTAATGGAGTAAAATATTGACTTTTTCTATCCTTAATTTCACTTATTTTTGCAAATGTATCCTCAATTTTTCAAATTAATGTGACTAATAAATTTTGAAAATTATTATAAAATTTTATGAATCTAAATTTAAATTTCAAAAATAAAATAAAGGATTATTCATAAATTGATAATAGTTATCATTGATGATAACATATGAAATTACTTCACATAGAATTTAGAAATGTTTATTATTAGAATAATTATTTATGTATAACTCCAAGCAGTGCTATTTGGTTTGAATGTAGCTGTAAATTGTGGTTTCTCAAATGTTGAAGTGGAAAGTGATTCACTCAATGCTATGCAAATGCTTCAAGCTCCTTCAAATATCAGTTCTCCTGCTGGTTCGTTGGTGCAGGATGTCAAGTTGGTAGCAAGGTTTTTTTTTTTTTTTTTTTTTTTGTCCTAGATGCTGTAATAAAGTGGCACACTCTTTGGCTAAGTGGTCTTTGTCTATAGCTGAAGAATGTGTGCTGATGGAGGAAGTTCCTTCTACTGTCCTCCCGATTTGTATGGATGATGTGTTCCCTGTTTAATGCTACCAGATTGGTTTGCTTAAAAAAAAAAAAAAAGAGCAATCACTTTAAAAACAAATAAATAAATTGTAGTTATTTTTTTAATTCAATTATAGTAGTCCTATTAAATTTTAGCACCGCCATTCGATTACATAAACAAATTTTCTACAAATATCTAGCTATAAAATTTCAATTGAACAAAAATAAAATAATTAGTAAATAGAATAGTATATTTTTAAGGTAAAAAATTAAATTAATGGTATTTTTCTTCAAATATTATAATTAATATATAATTAGTCAAATGATAAACATTTCTAAATTTGAAGTAGGTTAATTTCATATCTTATTATTAATGGTAATTAACTATTGTCATTCATAAATTTTTATTTTTAGACTATATTTTTAATTAATAAATTTTTTTAATAATTTTGAAATTTAATAAAATTAAAATAAG
>CATIWM010394468.1:0-19613 GCA_949671775.1 Mallotus repandus
TATTTTTATACCATTTATTACTCAAATACTGTCTAAAACATATTAATTTACATTAATTTCAACAAAAATATAAAATTCACTAATTTTTCCAAAAATCCATTTTTCACATAAACTTTCAAAAATTTATAATAAAAATTATATTCATAATTTTAATAAATTTTCTTCACGAAACTTGCTCAAAATAATCATTATAATTTATTAA
This sequence comes from Mallotus repandus, assembly GCA_949671775.1. Classification (NCBI taxonomy): domain Eukaryota; kingdom Viridiplantae; phylum Streptophyta; class Magnoliopsida; order Malpighiales; family Euphorbiaceae; genus Mallotus; species Mallotus repandus. Next base: position 203 of record CATIWM010394468.1, read on the forward strand.
AAATATATTCAACCCAAGACCGGAGCAGTACCGGAACAGTAACTCCGATCACTGGAAATAGTACAAATTTCAAAACAATTTCAGAAAAATAAATAAAAATCATCAATGGGTAGCTCATAAAATCTAAAAAAAATAACCCTAAAGAGCAAACATCTAATAAAATCATTAACAAACTCAAAATGATAATTTACTCAAGAACACATAAACTAAAAATCAAATTTTGAGAGGCTTACTGGAGTTAATTCCTTAAACAAATTAGGGATTTGGGAAGCCCAGAGGATGAGGAAGCTAAAGAACTAAAGATTTCTGGTTGGGGATGTCGAAAAAGTCACCGGCCAAAAATTGCAAACCAGCCAAAAACCGAACCAAAGCAACCGGAGAAGAGGGCTGTTGCTGGATGGCGGTCAGGCGATGGTGAGGTGGCTGCAGCGGTGAGGGGCTGGTGATGACAGTGGTTGCTGGTTCATTTCTGATGGAGGAAGAAAGAAAGAAAGAAACGGAATGGTGATGAGGAAGAAGAATTGAAGTGGCTACTGCCACTTCACATAAATTTTTTTTTTAAAATAAAAGTTGATGTCCTTGTCCTTTTCTCTTTTTTTTTTATTAAAAATAATAATAATAATAATAATAGAAGAATACTAACATAAAAATCAATCTCTCTCTCTAAATCTTAAAATACACACAATAAAATAATTTTATTAAAATAAAATTAACCCACTTTTATGAACTAATAATTAAAATAATTTTCATCACCAATTATTCAAATTTAATTTCACAAAATAATACTCTCAGTATTAATAAAATATTTATTAACATTGTAAGTCTCAAAATATATTTTACAATTTTCAAAATAAATTTGGGTGTTTACATAAAATATAGTTTTATGAATTTCTGGAATTTTATAAATAATAAATTTGAGTATAAGCTAGAATTTTATTATTTATTTGAAAATAAATATATTTTATGTTTTATTATGAAAATAAATTAAATTATGGAATTTAAATGAGAATTTATGATTTTTGGTAATTTATTAAAAATTACATTATTTTATTGATTATTGTGAATTTGGAACTCGGTCGGAATTGTATGTAATTTGGGAGTCTGACCCGAGTGTGGTTCTGTGTAGTGTATTCAAAGTGTGTTTTCGTGCAGGATTGACTCTACTTTTAGTGGAGGGTTGTCCGTTTTACAAGGGGGACTCAACCAAATTTATGTAGATTTCTCATAAAGCGTGACATTGGCTTGTGTCGAAATTCTAGTTTTAGATGAGTTGTGTCTTTGGTCGAGTCAATTTCGTCAATTCCTTTAATTTTCATGAATTTAATTATTTTATTTTTACGAGCATATTTTAAATAAATATCATTTATTTTAGAGAGCTCCGGGGCATGAGCTATAGCACAAGGGTAGCAGAGAACGCGTCGTCCGGCACGCTCAACCTGTGAGTTAATTTTATGAGATGTGTGTTGTGAGTGTTTCAATACATTTTCTAGCAATTAAAGATAAAGCATGTTTACAAAGAAAAATTATTCGATACGATTATTTTTTTTATTAATTTAATTGTTTATTTATTCATTATTTAATGATTTATTTACTTATTCGATTTAATTATTTATAATTCGAATTGATTTGGAGATATTGGTAGAACGTGCTACCTAGTAGGTATCATTAGGACCATGTGCGCACGAGTAATATCCCAGTATGTAGTTAATATGTGAATGGTTTAAGCTCGGTTGATGCATTGTTCTCAGGCTGGTAAAAGAAAAGAAAAAAGGATGTAACTCGGTTGATGCATTACTCTCGGGACATCCAATATGGAATAAGTAAAATGACTATGGTAGTAACTCGTTTGATGCATTACTCTTGGGACGACAGTCACTTGGATTAAGAGAGCCAAAAGGCTATTAGAATAATGGTTTAGGTGTTCTACCAGATTTTCCACCAAAATAAATATTTTAAATATTTTATGTGAGAATTTCATATTAAATTGATTTAAGAAGTTTTTAAAGAGACTTGATATAAATATTATTGAGAAAAGTAAATGATTTTAAATAATTGTAATTATTTTATTTTATTCTATTTTATTTTAACAGGGTTTTAACAAATGGTTTTAAAACCAGCATGCATTTTATAAAATTGATTCACTCAGTGAGGTCTGATTCCCCTCAACTTATTTTTTTCAAGACCTCATAGTCAGTCTTTTAGTATTCCTACTTTGCGCCGAGTTCGTTCTTCACTGACTATATTATGTATGTTAATTTAATATGTATACTGTGTAACTAAATTCTAGACACCTCAGTAGTTAAATTCAAATTTGTATTATCAGTATTCTGATTGTACCTGACTCTTAAATATTGTATTTAAAGAATATTATTTTATGGTTTTATAATATTGTGCATTTATTATGATTTATTGTTAAGAGTTTTATTTTTATTCCATAAATAAAATTTTAAGGCTTGCTACGGGATTCGGTTACTTTATGTATCCCCATTCCCTAATGCCAGTCATGAACCTTCGATTCGGGTCGTGACAAAGTTGGTATTAAAGCCCATGTTTTATTTTTGACTCTAATGATCTTTGAGTTACGTTTTCTTTAACTACTGCGGTAATTAGGTTGATAAATGTCAATTGTTGTCCTCGTTGCTTCTAGGCTTCCGTGTTTGTGTCTGTCCTTTGTTGTTTTTTTAATTTTGTTTGGTTTTTTCTTTTTAGAATGAGAAGGAGAGCATGGAATGCTCCTGCTACCGAGGCAGCATATGATGATGACAAGCAGTCCGTAAAGGATGAAGTTCCTCCTCCTGCTCCTCGGCGTAGAGGCAAAGGTAGGGGTAGACATAGAGCAGAAGTAGCTCCAATGCAATAACAAGAGCAGTATGTAGAACAAGGAGTTCCTGAGGTTGATCCTACAGCTTTTTTAGCTAGAATGGCAGGCATTAACCAAGGCTTGACAGCTCTAAATCAAGCCATGCCTTTTGGTTCAGTAGATACTTCAATAGAGGAATCAGGGGATGTCCGACATAGATGCAGCATTATTGTATTCCAGAATGGGAAGAGTTTCTTTCAATGGCATATGAGATGCATTGGATTTCCTTAAAACCTTTGAGGCCAGAACTCGGACAGGCTACACATATTATTAGCAGATTATGGTTGTAGAGTTATCTGTTCAGGCCGCAGCTCAAGATTGGTTCATGCAGTCCATTTAGCCACACATGACTACGATGACTTGGTCGGGATTTAAGGAACAGTTTCTGAGGTACTTTTGTCCAGTATCAATGAGGGATAACTATAGATGGCACCTACTGCATATAATTCAGGGTGATTAGTCAGTTACAGACTATACCCATGAGTTCCTCAGACTGGGTCGTCATGCACTAAATGTGATGCAGGATGACAGGAGAACTGTAGAGTTATTTATGATGGGTTTAGGTGCATCCTACATCAATCTCCAGACTACAGCCCGAACGTTGGACTATGTGATTAAGGAGGCTCGACAGCTAGAGAGGTAACACATTATGCATGGCACCATTTCTGACCCTTATGCGAGCAACAACAGTGGAGTAGTGATGACACATGGGATTCAGCAGCCTATGTTTTAGATGGGCAATGTTGGTATTCAAACTACAAGCATTTCACAGCAGGGTTACCGAGTTAATCGGGCACATAGGACTAGTAGACACAGCAGACAGAGTAGTAGACCTTTGAGATTCAGACTTGGAGCCAACAGTGGTAGTAGCAGTCAGAGCTCTGGGCATGGTAGTTTAGGCTCGGGGCCCAATACATGCCCTACTTATGGTCGAGTACATCAGGGACCATGCCATTTACTGATTGGAGCCTACTTCAAGTGTGGGCAGATTGGACATCTTGCTAGAGCTTTTCCTAATGCTGGATATCAGTCTTCTTTTGCCCAGGGATCTTCATCTCCAGTTGCTCAGCCAATTCAGCAGGTGCATCAGCCCTACTAGGCACCCATGTACCCTCAGCAAAGGCCAAGTCAGTATGTGGGCCAGCAGGGCCGAGGTTCAAGAGGCATATATGGGGGTAGACCGAGTGGTCAAGGATTCATATAGCCTTCAAGTTCTCAGCAGGTTGGCCGTGGTTAGGCTAGGGTGTTCACTCTGACTCCTCAGGATGCTCATGCATCTAATGCGGTGGTAGCAGGTACTTTCTCAGTGTGTTCTTTTGAGGCTAAAGTTTTATTTGATCCTGGTGCATCACATTCTTTTGTTTTACTTGTCTTTGCTTTGAGGATGGAGTGGCAACCATCCAAATTGTTATTTCCCTTGTCTGTAGTGACTCCACTTAGTGACGAGTTGGAGACAGACATATTCTTTCCATCTTATCCCGTATTGGTAGAAGGTACAGAGTTGCTGGTAGAGTTGGTATTGTTGGATATAATCGACTTCGATGTGATCTTGGGGATGGATTGGTTAGCTAAAAATTATGCCATGTTGGATTGTCAGGAGAAGGTAGTGATTTTCAGAATCCCTAATGATGAAGAGTTTTGATTCAGAGGCGATAAAAGTTCAATACCTCATAATCTTATTTATACAATCACAACTAGAAAGATGCTTAGTAGAGGATGTAAAGGCTATTTAGCTATGGTTAAAGATACAAAGGTGGACATAGGAGCAGCTGAGAAGGTGTCGGTGGTGTGCGAATTTCCTGATGTTTTTCCTGAAGAATTGCTAGGATTGCCACCCGATAGAGAGATAGGATTTTGTATCGATGTTACACCTGGTACGGATCCTATCTCTATTCCACCTTACAGAATGGCACCAGTAGAGTTGAAGGATCTTTATGAGCAATTGCAAGAGTTACTTGATAAGGGTTTTATTTGACCTAGCACATCTCCTTAAGGTGCACCGGTGTTATTTGTAAAGAAGAAAGATGGTAGTCTTCGACTTTCTATCGACTACAGACAGTTGAACAAGGTCACCATTAAGAACAAATATCCTCTCCCAAGGATTGATGACTTATTTGACCAGCTTCAAGGAGCTCAGTGTTTTTCTAAGATTTATTTGAGGTTAGGGTATCATTAGTTGAGAATTAGAAGTGGAGATATACCTAAGACTACATTTCGGATGAGATATGGCCATTTTGAATTTTTGGTGATGTCCTTTAGGCTAACTAATGCCCCAACAACCTTTATGAACTTGATGAATCAGGTATTTAGGCCATACTTAGACCGATTTATGATTGTCTTTATTGATGATATCTTGGTATATTCAAGAAGTAAGGAGGAGCATGCAAGATGTTTGAGGTTTGTGCTTTAGACCTTGAGGGAACATTAATTGTATGCCAAATTCTCAAAATGTGAGTTTTGGTTGGGTCAAGTGGTATTCTTAGGCCACGTGGTATCCAAAGATGGCATTCAAGTGGCTCCCAAGAAGATTGAAGCAGTTGCAGAATGGTCAAGACCAACAACAGTTATCGAAATGAGAAGTTTTATAGGTTTAGTAGGCTATTATAGGAGATTTGTGAAGGATTTCTCCAAGATTGCAGCGCCCTTAACAAGGCTAACTCAGAAGAATGTTAAATTTGTTTGGACTAATATATGCGAAGAACACTTCTAGTTGCTTAAGGACTTGTTGACTTCAGCTCTAGTATTGACTTTACCTTCAGGGAATGAAGGGTATACGGTGTACTGTGATGCTTCTCGAGTAGGACTGGGGTGTGTATTGATGCTGAATGGGAGAGTAGTTACTTTTGCTTCACGTCAGTTAAAGAAGCACGAGTAGAACTACCCCACCCATGATTTGGAAATGGTAGCTGTGGTGTTTGCTTTGAAGATATGGAGGCATTATTTATATGGTGTAAATTGTGAAATATACACCGACCATAAGAGCTTAATGTACATCTTTCCGCAAAAAGACTTGAATTTGAGATAAAGGAGATGGATGGAACTTTTAAAAGATTATGATTGCTCTATTCTTTACCATCCTGGTAAAGCAAATGTGGTAGCTGATGCGCTGAGTAGAAAGTCAGCAGGCAGTCTTGCACACATCAGCACAGAAAATAGGCCAATCATTAAGGAGTTGCATGAGCTGCTTGATCAGGGATTGTAGTGGAAGATAACCAAGAAATGTCTTTTAGCTCCATTCAGAGTATGATCAGTGTACTTGGATAGAGTTAAAGCATTTCAGATAAGAGATCCTCAGTTGCAGAAGATTATATTTGAAGTGCAACAAGGTCAATCTAGAGACTTTGTAATTGGCAGTGAGGGCACGTTGCGTTTTGGCACAAGGCTGTGTGTACCAGATGTGGATGAACTAAGAATGGAGATTCTGGAGGAAGCCCATTTTTCTGCGTATAGTATTCATCCAAGTTCTACCAAGATGTATCGTAACTTGAAAGATATATATTGGTGGAATGGTATAAAGAGAGACATTGCAGAATTTGTGTTCAAGTGTCTTACTTGTCAGCAAGTGAAGTTGGAACATTAGAAGCCTTCCAAATTATTACAGCAATTGCCCATCCTAGAGTAGAAGTGGGATATGATTGCTATGGATTTTGTAGGTGGTTTACTGCATACATCAAGTGGCTATAATGCTATCTGGGTGATATTTGACATATTGATAAAGTCAGCTCACTTTCTGCTAATTAAAAAGATGTACTCTACTGACAGGTTAGCAAGATTGTATGTTAACCGGATTGTTTGTCTTCATGGAGTACCAGTGTGTATAGTGTCTAATAAAGGAGCCACTTTTACTTCAGTCTTTTGGCAAGAATTACATAAGGCTTTGGGTATAAGAGTGGGCTTCAGCACAATTTTTCATCCTCAAACTGATGGTCAGTCTGAGAGGACCATTCAGACTTTGGAGGATATGCTTCAGATGTGTGTGATGGATTTTGGTAGTCAATGGAACATACACTTGCCATTGATTGAATTTGCATATAACAACAATTATCATGCAAGTATTGAAATGGCCTGAATGAAACACTATATGGAAGAAAGTGCAGATCGCCTTTGTGTTGGGAATTGGCGAGAGACAGTTGATAGGACCGGAATAAGTGCAAGTGACTTTTGAAAAGATACCTATCATTCAGAAGAGGTTAAGGACAACCTTTAGTAGACAGAAGAGTTACGCAGACCCTAAGAGGAATGATGTGTCATTCTCTGTTGGAGACTTGGTGTTTCTTCAAGTGTCTCCAATAAAGGGAGTGATGAGGTTTGGTAAGAAGGGCAAGTTAACTCCAAGATATATCAGACCCTTCAAGATTTGATCGAGAGTTGACGAAGTGGCATACTGACTGGTGTTACCGCTAGAGTTATCGCGGATTCACCCAGTGTTTCATGTCTCAATGTTGAGGAAGTATGTTTTCGATCCTTCGTACATTCTTCAACCTCAGACAATGGAGCTCAGCGAAGATTTGGCATATGAAGAGTACCCAGTGGCAATAGTGGATTGACAAGTTTGACAGCTCCGCACTAAAGAAATTCAGATGGTGAAAGTGTTGTGGAGCAACCGTATGGTGGAAGATTGCACTTGGGAGACCTAGGTAGTGATGCAAGTGGCATATCCCTATCTTTTTCATTTGTAAAAATCTTGTACTCCTTTTGTTTTATAAAAAAAATTCGAGGACGAATTTTTATACGGATGGAAGATTGTAAACACTCGAATTATTATTTTTAAAATTTTAAAATATATTTTCGAGACTTGCAGTGTTAATAAATATTTTAATAATATTGAGATTGTTATTTAGTGAAATTAAATCTAAAATTTTGGTGATGAGAATTATTTTAATTATTATTTATAAAAGTGAGTTAATTTTATTTTAAATAAATCGTTAGCTAATTATTATTTTGTCTTTATTGTGTATATTTTAAGGTTGAGAGAGTTAATTTGATTTTTATATTAGTATTTTATTATTATTATTAAAAAAAAGACAGAAATTTTTCGGGACACATTTTTTTTCCTTCCCTTTTCTTTTTTTTTTTCTTCTTCTTCTTCTTCTTTCTCCGCTAGAGCAGACCAACCACCACTGCCCATTGCCTCTCTGTCACTATTCCTCGCCACTATGTGACCACATCCAGCTCGTCGTCCAGCCAGCAGCCGCCCTGCGCCGCCATTCCTTCCTTCCCTGTTCGCGGTTCATTTTCGGCTAACGTCGGTTGAACACGATTCTGGTGTCGTTGGACTCTTCTCCTTCCAAGCTTCCCAAATCTACCTCTGGTTTCTTCGATCTCCTTCCGGATCGACTAGCAACGAGGTAAATGCATTTTTGAGTTTTTGTTAGTTGTTGGTTAATTAAGTGAGTTTTAGGTTAAATGTTGAGTATTAAAGTTGATGTAGAGATTGAATGCTATGCAAAAATAATTTTTCTATATTTTTTGGATTTATTTTTAATTATTGGAATTTTTTATTCGGATTACTATTCCGAGCCCGAAAATTTTAATAAGTACTATATATTATTTGGAGTAATATTTGTGAAGGAAATTTTGTAAAATTAATTATAGATAATTTATTATAATTTTTGGAAGTAATATGTGAAAAATATAAATTTTAGAGAAAATTGTGTAATTGGAATTTTAATTGATTTTGGTAAATTTATAGTTAATTAATATGTATAATAATAATTTTGATTATTAGAAAGTATAAATTAATTTTATTAGCTAAATTAGTATTTTTGTATATTATGTTGATTTTAGATTAATTTCCGAAAATAATATAAAAAGTATATGAATATTATAATATTTAATTATTTGATGATTTAATTATATTTAGAGTTAAAATATATTTTTATGAATTTTTGGAATTTTATAAATAATAAATTTGAGTATAAGCTAGAATTTTACTGTTTATTTGAAAATAAATATATTTTATGTTTTATTGTGGAAATAAATTAAATTTTGGAATTTAAATGATATTTTATGATTTTTAGTAATTTATTAAAAATTACATTATTTTATTGATTATTGTAAATTTGGAACTCGGTCGGAATTGTGTAATTTGGGAGTTCGACTTGAGTGTGGTTTTGTGTAGTGTATTCAAAGTGTGTTTTCGTGCAGGATCGACTCTACTTTTAGTAGAGGGTTGTCCGTTTTACAAGGGGGACTCTACCGAATTTTCGGTAGATTTCTCGTAAAACATGACATCAGTCTGTGTCGAAATTCTAGTTTTAGATGAGTTGTGTCTTTGGTCGAGTCAGTTTCGTCAATTCCTTTAATTTTCATGAATTTAATTATTTTATTTTTACTAGCATATTTTAAATAAATATTATTTATTTTAGAGAACTCCTGAGCACGAGCTGTAGCACAAGGGCAGCAGAAAACGCGTCACCCGACACGCTCAACCTGTGAGTTAATTTTATGAGATGTGTGTTGTAAGTGTTTCAATATATTTTCTAGCAACTAAAGATAAAGCATGTTTAAAAATAAAAATTATTTGATACGATTATTTATTTATTAATTTAATTATTAATTTATTCATTATTTAATGATTTATTTACTTATTCGGTTTAATTATTTATAATTCGAATTGATTTGGAGATAATGGTAGAACGTGCTACCTAGTGGGTATCACTCGGACCATGTGCGCACGGGTAATATCCTAGTATGTAGTTAATATGTGAATGGTTAGAGCTCGATTGATGCATTGGTCTCGGGACATCCAATATGGAATAAGTGAAATGACTATGGCAGTAAATCGGTTGATGCATTGCTCTAGGGACGACAATCACTTGGATTAAGAGAGACAAAAGGCTATTAGAATAATAGTTTAGGTGCTCTACCAGATTTTCCATCAAAATAAATATTTTAAATATTTTACACAATAATTTAATATTAAATTGATTTAAGAAGTTTTAAAGAGACTTGATATAAATATTATTGAGAAAAATAAATGATTTTAAATAATTGTAATTATTTTGTTTTATTCTATTTTATTTTAAAAAGGGTTTTAGCAAATGGTTGTAAAACCAACATGCATTTTATAAAATTGATTCACTCAGTGAGGTCTGATTCCCCTCAACTTGTTTTTTTAGGACCTCATAGTCAGTCTTTTAGTATTCCTACCTTGCGCCGAGTTCGTTCTTCACCGGCTGCATTATGTATGTTAATTTAATATGTATATTGTGTAACTGAATTATAGACACCGCATTAGTTAAATTCAAATTTGTATTATCAGTATTCTAATTGTACCTGACTCTTAAATATTATATTTAAAGAATATTATTTTATACTTTTATAATATTGTGCATTTATTATGATTTATTGTTAAGAGTTTTGTTTTTATTCTGCAAAAAAAAAATTTAAGGCTTGCTACGGGATTCGGTTACTTTATGTATCCCCATTCCCTAGTACTGGTCACGAACCTTCTGTTCGGGTCGTGACACATCTGCACTTAACTCTCTTCTCTGCCTCTTCAGATTAATAAGTATATGACATATATGATCAACATATTTCTCATCATGCCACTTCCAGAATCTACATTGCATGCCCTAACACATAACACATAATGTTCAAACAAATCAACTTAATAAAACAACACACACATTAAATCAAAATCAAATAAAAAAGTTACAAAGACACACCATTGCAGTCAGGTAAATTAGATTTGAGAATTTTTTTTACAAAAGTATTAAACACATCTACAATCAGTTCATAGGTAGAAATTCAATTATTATATGGGCTATAAATAGAACTGGGCCAAAGCATTTTCAACACAAACTAGTTTCAAATGCATAAAACATTAATCATGTTCTGCACTGCACAAACCTCATTCTCAGGACAATAAAAGAATCTTCTTCCTGGATTTCTATCTGTCTAAGAAACCATCAATTTAGCTCAATTACCACAAAAACACTTCACATCATGATGCACATTAAGAACACCATCATAATCCTCTTTGTTTCCACCCTCCAATTTTTTCGATTAGAAAAATACTTTGGGTGAGGTTGAGTGAGGTTTATGTGAGTGAGGTTGAGTTGAGAGCTTTAAAACCCTAATCCATTCCCAACATAATGTACGGCTTAAAGAGTCCACGTCAATTTTAGTGTTTTAGGGTTCTCTTTGTCATTCAAAACGACAATGTTTTAGGGAGGTTGGTATCCTGTCAGCTTAAGGAGTCCACGTCATCGAGGTGAGGTGGAGAAGTGCAGACACGTTGGCCAATGGATGGCAGTCTCATTTTGAATTTTGAAATTTCCGTCAAAAAGGGATTAAATCAAAGAAAAATAATAATTAAGGGACTCAATTCTTCAAAATAGAAAATAGGGGATCGATTGTGGAAAATCTGATAAGTTCAAGGACCAACAAATGAGTTTGTCCTTTTTTATTTAACTAGAAATCTTAATTTCAAAAAGCGAATTCTGGTTGCACATGTGTTGTTGTAAATATAATGAATAAATGTATAAAAATGGCTTTTCTTGAACCAAAAATCTCAATTCCAATATGAGATTTCTTATTATACAAATATTTATATAAATATAATAAATGTATGTACAAAAGTCACTTCGTAGTTTGTATAGAAATCTCAATGCTAACATAAAATTTCTAGTTCTACACATACTCCTATGAATATAATAAATAAATGTTTATATATATATATATATCAATTAAAAAATTAAACTACCAATTTATAAGGAGTTCTCATTAGTAAGGAAAGTTTTAAGTTGACTTATTTATTCAACACTAACTATTATACTAAAGTAACTATTTAATTATTTTTATTTAATAATTATATTTAGATTACCTTCATATTACCATCAATTATACATATATAGTTTTTTCATTACACTTCATAATTTTTATTTATTTACCTATTTTACTTAATAATTTTATTTCTTTAACATTAAATTACTATTTATCTATATTCACTTAATATTATACTTATTTAATAATTTATATTATATTAGCTAAAAACTTAGAGTTTAACTTAACATTTGAAAAAATAACAATAATTAATTCTAACCAAAATAATGTATTATCATTGTGAAACTATATAGTATCATTATAAAACTACGTAGTTTTAGGTTGACTTATTTATTCAATACTAACTATTATATTAACTTAATTATATGGTTATTTTCATCTAATACTTATATTTACATTACCTTTAATTGTAAATATATAATTTTTATTACACTTCATACTATTTATTTACCTTCCAATTTTACTTTATTATTTAGATTTATTTACCTATTATTATTTACCTATTCTACGTAATAATTTTTATTTATTAATATTAAATTACTATTTATCTATATCCACTCATTGTTCTACTTATTTAATAATTTATATTATAGTAGTTAAGAACTTAGAGTTTAACTCAACATTTTTAAAAAAAAAAAAAAAGGGCTAAGTACAATTTGGATCCTTGTGGTTTTACCTTTTGGCAAAACTAGTTTTGTTCTTTTTTTTTTTTGGCATTTAAGTACCTTGTGTTTTATATATATATATTTTTTTACTTTGGTACTCTTCTAACTAATATTATCATTATTTTATGAGAAAATATTAATATAATGTTAAATTTCAAAGAGAAATTTATTCTATATATGATTTATGATCAATCTAAGCAATTAGTTATTTTTTAAAAAATTGTAAAATACATCTAAATTTAATTTTTTTTTGTGAGTTTATTGAAGTTACTTGAATAATATATTACTCATTATATGATTTTAGTATTGAAAATGCATATTATTTTTACATTAAAGTATATATTTTAAATAATATTTTATAAAAGGGTACTAAATTGTAAAAAAATGTGAAACGCATGATACTTAAATATTAAAAAAAAAACAACAGGGCTGCTTTTGTCAAAAGGCAAAATCATAGAGACCAAAACTGTACTTATTCCAAAAAAATAACAATAACTAAGTCTAACCAAAGCTATACGCTATCACCATAAAACTATGCAATTTTATATTGACTTATAAATTTAACACTAACTATCATATTCACTTAATTATATTGTTATTTTCATCTAATACTTATATTACCTATTTTACTTATTAATTTTCATTTATTTACCTACTATTATTCACTTATTTTACATAATAATTTTTATTTATTTAATATTAAATTACAATTTACCTATATCCACTTAATATTCTACTTATTTAATAATTTATATTATATTAGTCAGAAACTTAGGATTCAACTAGTCTAATCAAAATTATACACTATCATTATGAATCTACTTAGTTTTAGGTAGACTATATTTCTTTAACACTAACAATTATATTAACTTAATAATTTAATTATTTTAATATAATGCTAATATTTATATTAATTTAAATTATAGATTTTTAATTTTTTACTACACTTAATTAATTTTATTTATTTAAATATAAATCACTATTATCTAATATCCACTTAATCATATTATTTATTTAATAATTTAGGTTATTTATCCATGAACTTACCTTAACCAAAATTATATAGTATCATTATGAAACTACATAAATTTAGGTAGGCTTATTCATTTAACACTAATTATTTTATTAACTTAATAATTAAATTATTTTCATTTAATTGTAGAATTTATATTTAATACTCATTTAATCAAACCATTAATTTAATAATTTAGCCTATTTAGTTAGAAATGTAACCAATAATATCACTATAAAAATACATTGTTTTAGATAGATTTTATTTTTTAACACTAATAGGGGTGAGCAAAACCTGCCAGACTTGGGCAATCCACAAGCAATCTTATCTTTAAAAAATTTGGTTAAAACTTGTATGCTCTGTTTTTTTTTTCTTCTTGAAACGTTTGTTCATTCAAATAAAATTGATGTTATGTTATTTAGGATGTTTTTGTGTGGATTGTGTTGGGTATAGTGATAGTCTTGCACTTATTTGGGATTCTACCATGTCTATTACGTTACTTTCTTATTCTAATTCTCATATTGATGTTACTATGGCTGGATCAGATTCTATTACTTGGTGATATACATGTTTCAATAGTCAACCTGATAGAGCTAAAAGATACTTATCATGGGACCTACTTCATTATTTAAATAAGTAAAACTTTTTGCCTTGGTGTGTGATGGGTGACTTTAATGATATGTTATCTCATGAGGATAAGAGAGAAGGTTAACCATAACCTGAATGGCTGATTAGAGGTTTCAGAATAGCGATGACAGATTGTGATCTTATTGACGTTCCCCTAACTGGTTATGGTTTCACTTGGGGAAGAGGTCCTAACTCTGATCATCTTGTGGAGGAATGTATTGATAGATGTTTATGTTATCATGTAATGGCCATACTTTTACTTTGTCACATTTCCATTTTATTAAATGGAGGTATGTTCATTATTACTGACTAATTCTAATATTATCCTTGAATAGTTAATTCTACCTAAGGTCATCAAGTATGTGACTTGATAGTAAAATTCTTAGGTGCAACTTGAATTCTATTTTAAATTATCCATAGTCAATCATTGTTGTGAGTATGTGACTTGATAGTAAAATTCTTAGGTGCAACTTGAATTCTATTTTAAATTATCCATAGTCAATCATTGTTGTGAGAACAACAATGAATAAAGACTAGTATAAGGTTGATTGATGATTATGTTTTGCTTATCATGTATATAAGATATTGAGTCAAACTCATAGGTACATATTTAGAGAAATAATGTACTGGATAGACCTACTATAAGAACACTATATGGATAATTATCATAAGTGATTCTCATCACAGTAGTATTATTACAGTTCTCTGGTCAATATTTTGACACATTCTTACATCATTTTTAACTGGATGGTAAAACAGGTTGTGAATGGATATAGAATAAGTTATGTGAGGAATGTGAGTGATTAAGATGGAATTTGTCCCTCATTTGTTATGAGAAGATATCTATGGGCCCCCTCGATGAGCTAGACTAAAGAGAAATGCATGGCCATGCTGGAATGAGTTGATAAAGAGTTATCAATATTAGATAAAAAATTATCAGTATTAGTTTACTTGGGATCGATAAATAATATGATTGAAAAATATAAGGATGACATGAACTATGCCTTATGTTTAATCAAAATATCGCGTGACAAAAGGACTATAATACATGTGGATTAGATTATGTTGGATTATCGGCCTTTACACAATTTGGGTAGTCATAATGTCTTACTAGAGGCCACTTATGACTTGTGGAATAAAATGGGGATTTTAGTCCTACTGCCAACGTTGTGTGAACCTATAAGGTCGTACACTTAGAACAGGCCCAAAGCGGCCTTGGGTTAATTCACCTAATGAAATTCTCTTTAGATAAATAAATGAATATAAATATGTATATAAATATATATGTGGGTTTGAAAAACCCTAGATGGGATGTATGTATATACATCTCTTTCTCTAGGGTTTTGTAATCTTATTCTTTCTACCTCCTACTTCTTTTGAGAAAAGAAAAAACCATGCACACAAAGAAAAAAAAAAGAAGAGTCTTAGAGAGAAAAAGGTGCTAGCACGCCAACACTACTTTGGTCACCCTGTTATCTAAGGATCAAATTGTATTACCCTAGTCTCTAAGACTAAGTATAGAGCAAGTAGGGTGTCGAACACTCAAGAATTTGAAGTAAACTTTATATTAACCGAATAGATACTCAGATGGATAGGTAAAATATTATCAGAGTAATAATAATTTACTAAAACTAATAAGTAAATCTAAATCATTGATTAGCCACTAAAAATGTTAAAGAATACTATAGACAAACAAAGTCGTACATGGGAGAATTACAATTCATAATCAATTAAAAACCATAGATTTTTATTATCATACAATATATTGATTGGAAATTAGTTTATAAACTCCAAAACAATTCTCATTGTCAATTAGAGGCATTTCCTCTTAGAGTCCACAAACACTCTCGTGTTGATGCAGAGATAAGAGAAAACCAAAGAGATATTATACTAAGCTTTATTCCCTTAAGATGAATTCCTTGCCTCCAAGTGATATCCAATTCTTAAGTAATTTCAATTACATTCCACCAAATTACCCCAACTCTCGTTGTGAATACTTTAATTAGCAAGTTACATATGATGATCAAGCACACATAACACAATTTTGCACTAATTGAAATTAAACCATAAATAATATAAGATAATAATGTAGTTCTTAAGATTTATTCGTCATTGCAATTCTGATACAAAGACTTAACCAAGATACATGATTAAAGAGTAACAAGAGAAAATCAAATACAACAAAGAAAGAGAAAGGCAAAGATTGAGTGAACAAAACCCTCTTTTATGTCTTTTAAAGCTTACTTGATGTAGAATTTCTCTTCCTTCTCGACTATATCTTTTTCAAAGTTGCCAAAACTAGAACTTTTACAATGATTTCTAAAACTAAGATAAAGGAAACTAATAATTGTTCGTATCTCTAAAACAATGCCAAACATATGTATTTATAGGTTTCTTAGGGTTGCAATTCATGTCCCTTTCAAAAGGATGCGAAAATGAAAGGATGCATTGAAGAGGCACGTTGGTGCCGAGTCATCACTGGAAGCGTCTGTCATGAGTCATTCCAATGGTGATGACTCGGCACTGAATCCTTATGTCATAAGTCATTCCAATGGTGATGACTTGTGACTCTTCACCAAGGCTCTAACTTGACTTCACATACTCCATACTTTATTCTACACAATTCCAAGTCCTTCCTATGCACAATTTGAGCCTAAAAACATATATAAAACACACAAAACCAACATAAGAATAAAAGAAGTAAAAATAACATTTGTATGATCAAATAAATATCACAAACGTAATAAAATTAAAATAAATCAAACCTTAACTACCCTAAAGAACTATGCATATTTACATTATATCAACTCCCCAACACTTAGACCGTGCTTGCCCTCAAGTGAGAAATAAAGATCCAACATGGAAAAGTTAACAAAATTTTTATCTTCTCCAAAACAAATGTAGTCAGATTATCAATTCATTGTAATCGTGAGAGAAGTTAGAAAAGGATAATTCAATAATTAAACTTTCAATGCTCAATAATGATAAAACAAACTAGTTTCATAGCATAAATAATAAATTTACCGATTTATCTCAATTTACTAAGAATAAAATCAAGAATGCAAAAGTCAAAGTTCTAACCAAACTACTTAGCCAAAATAGTCATTCTTCAAACTTAGGATTCTAGAGGCAAAAGCAACCTTTAGACAATGTTAAGCACACATAGCAACTTACTTTTCTCATGGCATTTTTAGACCCCTTTTTTTTATGTATTCTTTCTGAATGAATGCAACTAAGGAGCATACTCAATTGCACACAACTTACTCAAAATACATCTACTTATGACATTACACATCTATTTCCAAATGAATGCAACTAAAGAGCATACTCAATTGCACACAACTTACTCAAGATGCATCACATCACAAGCAATATTTACTTATTATATATATTATTTTCTTTTCTTTTTTTTTTAAGATAATGTAAGTCCTCATCCATGATTAGAAAGAAATTTTCATATGTATTATGGCTATAGTTTCCCTAAGGTTACTCAAATCTCTAAAAAAAAAAAACTAAGCTTAAATCCTTACCACTTTAGCTTTAAGCATAGTTAACAAGTTCACTAAACATTGTTAGATCTTAGAAATAATAAAAAGAGATAAAAAGATAAAGTTATAACTTATACTAAATGAAACTTCTAACTTCTACCAATTGAGCATAAAAAACTAACTATTAATATAAAAACTTAACTTCAATCAAGATCAAAAGACTTATAAGATAACCACTGATTAAATATAGGAGAAGATAAAATGATGCAAAATATAGCATAGACACACATATGCAAAGGAAAACATAAATATAAATATAAATAAAACATATACTAACAATATCCCTTCCCCCATGCTTAAAAGTTCACATTGTCCCTAATGTGACCCCATAATAGTAAGGAAAGGAAAGAAAAAATCCCCTAATCGTCTGAAGGAGTAGGCGGTGGAGACTCAATGTTATATCCGGAAGAGGCAAGGAATTGATTCAACTTGTATTCCATGTGTCTTTGCCTATGATCAAATTGGTAATTTCAAGCAGCCATTGCATCCAATTGTCGTTGTATTACTCATTGATTATCAAGGATTTGGTCCCAAATAGGAGGGTTTCCACTTGAAGAACCACCAGCTTCACTATGCATAGGATAAGTAAGCAATGGGACATCTCCAAGGTGGGTATAAGCAGGGAAAGGCTCAGGTGTAACATCTTCTTCTTCTTGTTGCAGATCATCAACTTGTGGAGGATGGTCTAATCCTCTCCAACAAGAATGCGACTTTGCCGGAATAAAATGGAACACAACATTAACAACTTCACCTCTCACAAATGTATGGTTAGTGAAATAAGAGCATTCCACAATACGAGTAAAAGCACCAAGATCAATATTCAAAGATTTAGCAAGTATAGTCACAATGTGACCATGAGTAAGTGGTGCATCCTTTTTTGTAGCACAAGATAACAATTGATTAAAAATCTAGTAAGTCCAACATACTTGTTTCTTGTTATGAATGCACTACATTAAAAATAACTCTTATGCAGAGACTCTATTAAATTCGGATTTATGAAATACCACACATGCAAGGACTTTGTGCAAGAACCAAAATTTCATATCCTTGATGAACATGGCCTTGCCTTTCTTTGGTTGGAAAGGGGTTTGCAAATCAGTCAAAAAAGTCCAAAACTCATTCACCCTAAAGGCTTCGGGAGGATCATATAAACCATCCTTTTTGAAACCAAAAATACATTGCATGAATGAATATGTAAGTTGATGTTTAGTCCCTAGCATGCGAAATTCCAAGATTTGAGAATTTTTGGCATTCACACCCAAACTAGTATAAAATTCAGTAATCAATTCCACATAGGTATCTTCATGCATAAAGAAAAACTTCTTAAGGCCACATTGTGTTAATAATTGATTAAAAGATTCATGCATACCCACATCATTTAGAAGAGAGTTAGGGATATACTTACAACCCGTTATTTCCTTAAACTTGATGTTGGTAAACTTAGCACCTTCTTCATGGGAAAGGATTGGAAACCTAGCCTTGTAAGTTTATGAAAAGTCTTCTTCTTCCTCTTGATGTGCTTCCTCAATGTGTGGTCTTTTGGAAGATGAACCCCT
Source organism: Mallotus repandus (assembly GCA_949671775.1). Taxonomy (NCBI): domain Eukaryota; kingdom Viridiplantae; phylum Streptophyta; class Magnoliopsida; order Malpighiales; family Euphorbiaceae; genus Mallotus; species Mallotus repandus. Next base: position 19,261 of record CATIWM010394468.1, read on the forward strand.
TGTTTTACCCATCTTAAGACTCTTGTTTGATGGAAGGTAAAAGTGTAAAGATGTGTAAATAATGAGAAATGGGAATGGAAAATAAAAATAAAGAAAATAGGAAGAAGAGGATGGTGTGGATCGATTAGGGTGTAAAATAAAAAAGAAAATAAAAAGGCAAAGTGTGTGAGAGAAAAGAAAAGCAAGTAGGGTGTCAAACACTCGGGAATTTAAAGTAAACTTTATATTAACCGAATAGATACTAAGATGGATAGGTAAAATATTATCAGAGTAATAATAATTTACTAAAACTAATAAATAAATCTAAATCATTGATTAGCCACTAAAAATGTTAAAGAATACTATAGACAAAC
>CATIWM010394475.1:0-12778 GCA_949671775.1 Mallotus repandus
CAAATTGAAGAGTGATAACATAAAATAACAAAATTATCAAAGATTCCAACATATACAGGAAAAAAAAGCAACAAGAATCCAACAACAATAAAAAGAACCCTCAAACCAAAAACCATATACTAGAAAACGATTGGGAAAAAACCCACCAAGACAAAACTGGCCAAAGATTTCTCCTTGAACCAAAAGGTATTACGTATTATTTACAGGCATTTGTGAACACAATAAGTGCATAAATATGGCACTTGAAGAATATTAGCAAAACTCTTCCTTCTTGCACTAAGCCCACCAGTCTGTAGTCCAGTCAAACCACCGGGGCCCTTATCAAGCCACCCAGCTGAGTAATGCATAGAGATATTATTTCTATTGACATTCCTTATTTCCATTAAATCATTTTTTGGCTTTTGTGCAGAGAGCCCATGCATAGAGAAAAGTGATGAACATCACCCTCATCAACCAACCTTTTCTTCCTTAAGTCCCCAATACCTCCAAGAAAGGACCCATTAGCTTGAAACCTTTGTGCAACACACCAATCTTCTTTTGACAGCAATGGTGGTGGTAATCTTTTTCTTTTTCTTGCTTTCAATAAATTTAAAAGAAAAAACATAAATTATTAGGAATTAATTGAAACTCACAGATAACAATTAATCAAAATGTCGTGGTATCATTGGAGGAGCAAAAAGCTGCTTCAATTGTTGAAACTCAATGATCAATCAATGTACATGAAACCAACACAAAAGATTAACAAAATTAACAAAAAAATTACAACAATTTTAAAACTCAATGATCAATCAATATCAACAATTTCTGACCCATTTTTAAGATACTGATAAACCAATTGAAGATAAAGAGAGGAGGGATCTGAGACTTTTGTACATAAAAAAAAAGAGCAGCTCGCTCACTCCTCTTCTTCCTTGAAGAAGGGTGTGAAAGGTGAAGTAGAAGGGTTCAACATTAAAGAACAATTGCTAAAGAATACTGGCCAAAAATGAAAAAATAAAACATGGGAAACACCGAAAAGCCAAATTTGTAAGAAAAAAGAAAGGAATGCCAAAAAAGAAAGGAAGTGGTCGAAATAGGTTCATTGATATATTTTCTCTTATAAATACTCCAATAGTAATTTAATAGTTCTCAAAATAAATTCTATTATATTTAAAAATAATGGCAATAAAAATTAAAGAAAATAAAATTAATGTAATCTATTTTATTTTTAATTTATTTAGTTACCTTTTCCTCTTTATAAAAATTCTTATTTTAAAATACATATGTTTTATTTTATATAAAAACTTTAATTATACTACATCTAAAATGCTACTTTTTATTATAAATTATGTCTTTTATTCTAATTTAACTATCCACCTTTTAATCAATTAAAGACACATTTTCCTTTTTGTTTAACGTAAGTAAAAATGTGTAACTTATTAATTATTTTCTATTTTTTATTTTATTTATTCAATTATTATTATTACTATAAATATTAAGAATATATTTGTACTTTTAATAAAAAATTATTAAATAAAATTTTTATAATAACATTTTGAACTTTCACTTTACATTTGATTAATTTGCAATTTTTAATTTATTAAAATTAATTAATAATTATATCAAAATCTGTATATCATCTAAAGTCCACGCAACACACGAATTGAGGTCTAGTTTCAATTAAATCTAGTGGCCTAGTAACTTCTCCTAGGATTACCTAAATTGCTTGTGTATATTTTCATGAGGTATTTCTATCTATAAAGGCCCAAGCCCATACTTTAGAAGTCTATTTGGGCTAAACTTTTATACCTAAAAATACTATTTCTATGCTTTACTAGTTTGAGAGATATGACATGTGCGTCGGTTCTTGATATCTCCTGTTGATATTAAGGACAAGACAAAAAATCTTAGGAAAAGAGACTCGCCATTGAATACGTGTGTGGGAGGAATAAGGTTGGAAGGATGTATGTTGTACACTTGACTTGTTACTTGCTACTTTGCTACTTATTGCATAGCACATGCATCATGCATGCATACATGCATTTCATGCATCATATTGACATTTTGTTTTGCAGCCATCATAGATTCATCCAGGTCATCTTGTGTTTGGGAATGGAGAGGTGGCAGACTAGTAAGAGCAGAGTCAAGTCCAAAGTTGATAGCTAAAGAGATTCTTCACAAGTTAGAAAAAATTCCTATCAACCCGCTCGACTTGGAAGATACACTAACTTTGGTAAAACAAATAGAAGAGATGGAACAATAACAACAACAACAATAACAATAACAGAGAGGAAATTGAACCTTAGAAGATATCAAAGGAGCATTGATGGATGACATAAGAGCCATGATGGAGGATGAATTAAGACAAGCCTTAACCGGGTTATTACCACAAGCACTTGCTGTTATACCTCCTGCTGTAACTATCCCACCTGTTGTGGATGCACCACCTACTATTGCTCTAATTGATAATGCTAGAGACCAACTTACTGCTATAAATATGCCTGCTACTGAAGTAAAACTTGAAGATGTTGAGAATTACATGATAGAGAAGGCAAAAAGGGAATCGCTTAAATTAGTACAAGACCATGAATCCAAGTAGATGCAAGCACTGGCTCAGAAAATGTCCAAGATGGAAGAGCTGATAAGAGGGCAAGGCATGTGTTACTTATTTGATTTTGATGATATGTTGTAAGTTGAAGGGGATAAATTGCATGACAAATTTAAAATGCCTCAGCTACAAAAATTTGATGGTATTGGAGATCCAAGGATTCACCTCAGCCAATACACAACTAACACGAGCACCACTAAAGCTCCATTAGCAGTAGTTACAAAGCTGTTTGTATTAACCTTGGAGGGTATTGCTGTGAATTGGTATCATGGTTTAGAGAAATTTGTCTGGGCTGATTGGAAAGAGCTGTGTACTGCTTTCTTAAAGTAATATGATTATAATACCAACTTGAAAGTATCTATCAAGGGTTTGAAACTCACTAAGCAAAAACCTAATGAGTCATTTTCTAATTTCTTGACTAGATTTATGAACAAGGCAGGATTGATGAAAAAAAAATTAGTTGAGAAGGATCAGGTTAGGATGATTGTATGTAATATGTCACCTAATCTAGTTGAAAGGTTGTAAATGATGAACCTAAAACTTTTATGGACCTTTATGATGACGGTTTGCAAGTTGAGGAGATTGAAAATGAAAAGAAGAAAAGCTCTAGAAACACTAGGGCAAGGAGCTATCCCATTGGGGGCACACAGCAAGGAAATACTAGCCTAGTTGTGGAATTACGTGCAGTCCAACAGTTAAGGAGATTCTCAAAATTTAACCAACCTCTTTCAAAAGTCCTAGATCGCTTGATACAAAAGGGCCTACTTCGACCTATAACCTATTCCAAAGCACCAAACCTAAATAGCCAAAGCTATGACCCAAATAGCTACTACAACTTCCACAAAGCCATTAGACATCATATAGACACCTGTATCTGCCTTAAACATGAAATTCAAGACCTTATAGACGCCAAAAGACTCACATACCTAAAAAAGCAAAGCCCAAATCCAAGCACGAAAAATAATCCATTTCCAAACTACAAAAATTAAAGCCTATTGAGAAATCTCCTGATGCCCTTAGGGACACAAAGAAGGTTAAAAAGCCTGTAGCTCCTAGCTATCTACGAGGAGAGACTGAGGAAGAGGTAATCAAATAAGTCATTGAGGAAATGCAGGAATAGCTGTTATGTCTGCCATCTGAAGGAGAGCCACCATGAGGCCTAGCATCTATAATTAAGAAATATTTTGTAAATGTTTTCTTTCAATAACATTTCAGTTTCTTGAGAACTTTTTGTTTTAATGATCGATGATATGAATTCTGATTTTAGTTATTTGTGTAATGTGCATCTTGAGGGTACTGTGCATTATGATATCGATCACATCTGCATATTAGACATAAATTCAATTCAATTATATTATTCAATATGGGCACAAATGAAAATTCAAAGAACATTTCTATATCACATGATATAACTTCTGAGGGGAGAAGAAAAATTTGAGAGAATAAAAAAAAGAAAGAGAGAAAAAGAAGAGAGAAATGAAGAAAAAGAAAGAATGAAAACAAAAATTAGAGAAATAAAAGTGAGAGAAAATATGAAAATCTAAAAAGACTAGTTAATAATAGGAGTTGTATCATGTGATGTAATAAATGTTCTCATTTTTGCCCTAATGAATGAATAAAGTTGAATTTAAAATTTGTGTTCAAACATAGCTTATTTGTCTTTATCACATTGCATAAGTATCTGAATGGAAACACAAAACATAATGAAAGCTAAAAATCAGAGCTATGAGATCACTATTTTAGTTATGTTTTTTTCTTCTTGTCGCCCTTTTTGATTCATTTTGTAAAACTAATGTCCCCTATGTCTTGAGAATCCAAGTGGCTCAGTAACTTGCATTACAACTTATACCTTAAAGCTATCATCAATCATAAGTACCAAACCTCATGTTCTGCTCAAGAATCCTTTGAAGCTATAAACCCCTTACGTTGTACAACCTCCATTAAGAGTAAGACTAATAAAAGGCATGAAAGAAAACTGTTAGAAACTGGGGACAAAATGTAACTCTAGAGCAAAATGTAAATAAATTGGAGGCAAAACACTAAATCTGCACTCAAAGACTGAAGATGAAACATTGGAGTATAAGAGTCAGCAAAAGGGTTCTGGGGGTAGAAAAGAGTAAATTACAAGCATACAGATGCATTAATTAATCAAAGAGGTCCAGTGTAAGGCCATGGTCTCCACTCTTTAGCCTAGTCATCTGTTTGACAAACTGTATCAAAAGCTTTAACATCAGAAGTACCAATCTTGAAGTATCAAACACTCAAATCTGCAAGTTATTGATGAAGCACCTCGTTGTCACACTCTAAATAAAAGACCTGTTAGGATCATGCATATCATACATAGCATGCATACACTTGCATACATCTGTTGTGAAATACTTGCTTTCTGTAATAAAAAAATCTTTGAAGGTTGAATGAATACTTTGCTATTAACATTTAAAATTAGTGTTATAAAAGTACATGAAAGTAGATCGGATATTCACATATCATTGATCACCGATCAAGAGTTTGCAATCTACACAGAGTAAGTATCCTTATACTTTAATATGAAATTGTGTGCTTGTAAGTTTTGTCGCAATTTATCAAGCAAACAACGACAAAGGGGGGCAATTGTAAGCACCCAATTTCAGGATGATTTGAGTTTGGATGCGATGAAGACCCAATGATGAAATTTGACTATGAAATTAGATTTATTGGATACGATTTATTGGTTTTGAACTAAATTGTAAATTATTTTACGACCTATTTTAAATTTTATTTATTTCATTTATTATTTCTTTTAAAATTAAATTTTCAAAAAAATAAATAACATAAAAATAAATTTTCAAAAAATAATTTTTTTTTAAAAAAAGAAGAAGGAAGGGCCATTGTCCCATTTGGCCATTCAATTCAAAAATTGTAAACAAAGTGGCGTGAAAACCACTTTTGGCGATCACGCCCAATTTTCCTTTATTTATTTATTTATTTAGTTATTTTATTCTATGATAATTCCTAAATAATCTACATTTATCACTGCACTTATCAATTTATTAGGATTAGATTTATTTTTATTTTTATTATTTTTTCTTTCAATAAAGAAGATTCACAAAAAGAAGGGGACTTCATGGAGAGTTAAGGATTTTTAGCCGTGGAGTTCCTGCTTTTGGATTTTAGCTATGAGAGTCTATTTTCTACGTATTTTTTTTTCACAAATAGGAGACTCCTTCTTTTTAATTCCTTTCTCTATCCTTTTTGATTTTAGTCGTGAGCCAAATCATTCTCTACTCTGTTTTATTTTTCACGTACTTTTTAGTTTTCTGTCGTGAATCAATCCAATAAAACTAAAACTCACAAATAACACAAAGTCACAGACTTCTCTATTAATGGTGATCACCTTCTGAGGGGAATCACTACTGCATCCAAACATCTTAATCTACTCTTTCTTCTTTTGATTATTTTATTTTATTTTTATTAAAATTTTTTGATTTATTCTAATTATTTTTTTGATTTTGTTTGTTTCATGATGGATGGGGTGGCATGAACACATTGTGGAATATCATCAATGAAAAAAATCAATAATCAACCCATGAAAATCCATGGAATGCCATGGATTAAATTTTGTATTTGAACGTAGATTTTGGGGTTTATTTTTTTTTTATTTTAATAGTAATTTCGTTGTGTATTCATTTTGGTTTTGGGTTATATAATTTTATTTAATTTTGTTTGTAGAAATTGTAATAGCCCCACTAGAGGGAAAATAGTGGAATCTTTATTTTTATGTGCTTTTAAAATTGATTAGTAGATTAGGTTCATTTGGTAAAACCCTAATAAAATCAATGGTGGCTTTAGATTAATTTTAGGTTGCATGTAATTAAAATTAGGGTTGAAACTCACAATATGTATTTTTTTTATTTATTGTTTGCCTTTATTTGTTATTTGGGTTTATTTATATATTTTTTATTCGTTTTGGACCTCAAGCCCACATTAGGCTAATTCACTAATAAAATAAGCCTTAAAAATTGGTTTTAGGTTTAATTAACTTTAACATTAACTTAAGCCCACTAGATTAATTTAGATTTTAGGCCCATCTTTTAAGTTAATTAAAATTAACTTACACTTGATTAAGCCCATTAAAACATTTTTCATAATTTGTAGATTTGAGATCATTTCACTTAATTTAAATTGATTAGAATTAAGCCCACTAATTTATTTCTTTTTCTCTTTAAAATAAGTAGACTTAAAACCACTTCTTTAGAATTAAAATTGGTACAATTAGGTTCATTAATTTAAATAAAATTTAGGCCCTCCTTTAGTTCTCATTTCATTTGTAATTAAAATATGTAGACTTAGCTCATTTAACTAAAATCAATATAGTTTATAATTAACTAGGGACGCTCCGTCTTAAATGAATGCAATTCTTATGTGCTTTTTCATGGACTGGTTGCCCTAGGGTTAGATGGATGATTAATTAGGGTTTAATGAAATTGCATGTAATTAGGGAATACGATAGTAATTCATAAACTAATTCTAAATGAACACGAGACCAAAAGAAGTTGGTATTCCGTATCCAGAATCCCTAGTTGTAGTGCTAACTTTCTTTTAGAGAATCAAATTACCATCACCTTTGATTTGTCCTAATTATTACCCTGGGTGGTGACTTCTCATCTCCACGCCATGTCTTTGTGATATGGTTAGTGTGTTCCTTGGAGCCCTAAGCTCAAACAGTGTCGCAGTTGCTAAAATCTTGGACGTATGCTAAACCCCGCCGTCTACACTAATCTGCTGGGAAGAGGTTGGAGAAAGAAAATTATTGGGTCCAGAATTAGTCCAAATGACCACTGATAATATCCAAGTGATTCGAGCAAATCTCAAAGTGGCTTAGGATAGACAGCGGAGCTATGCAAATCTTAAGCGAGCCGATATTGAGTATAATATGGGTGATAAAGTATTTTTGAAGATATCACCATAGAAGGGTGTGATTAGATTTAGGAATGAGGAAAATTAAGCCTAAAATTTATTAGACCATGTGAGGTGTTGAATGAGTTGGGCCTCTAGCATACGGATTGGCATTACCACCCAAATTAATTGGCATGCATGATGTGTTTCATGTATCAATGTTGTGAAGATACTGAAGTGATCTAACACATGTGCTATAAGAACAACGGATAGAATTGAAAGAAAATTTGAGCTATGAAGAGGAACCTATAGCTATTTTAGCTAAGGACCAAAAAGTGCTGAGAAATAAGGTTATTCCATTGGTCAAAGTGTTATGGAAAAACCACTCTCAGGAAGAGGCAACGCGGGAAAGAGAAGAAGACATTAGGCAATAGTATCCGAACTTGCTATCTTTAATTATGTCGTAAAGGTAAGAGTGCCACTCAAATTTCTAGGATGAAATTATTTTTAGAGGGGAAGAATGCTAAATTAAATTGAATGATGAATAAGTAAAAAAATTGCTTTGGAGAGTTAGACTATATAAGAAAATCACAGGCTACACCATTGATGACAATAAAGGGATTAGCACTTCTATTTGCATCTATAGGATTCATATAGAGGAAGGTTTTAAACTCTCAATTGAAAATCAAAGAAGATTGAACCCTAACATGTAGGAAGTAGTCAAAAAGAAAATAATGAAATTGCTTGATGTAAGGATTATCTATCCTATTTCAGATAGTGATTGGGTTAGCCCGATCCATGTAGTCCCTAAGAAGGGTGGCATGGCGGTAGTTAAGAATGAGAATAATGAGTTGATTCAAACTAGAACTGTCATGAGTTGGCTCTTTATTGATAAACTGTTAGAAAGGTTAGCAAATCATTCATTTTTCTTTTATTTAGATGGTTATTCATGTTTCTTTCAAATTCGTATTCATCCTAATGACTAAGAGAAAACCACACTTACATGTCCCTATGGAACATATGCATATAGGAGAATGCCTTACGGGTTGTGTAATGCATCCACTACTTTTTAAAGATGCATGATGTCTATATTTTCTAATTTTATTGAGGACATAATTGAGGTTTTTATGGATGATTTCTATGTTTATGGTTCTTCATTTGATGCATGTCTAGATAACCTTTCTAAAGTATTACAATATTGTGAGTAGATAAATCTTGTGCTTAATTGGGAGTAGTGTCACTTTATGGTGACAAAGGAGTGGTGCTTGGACAAATTGTGTCTGAAAACGGTATTTAGGTTGACAAGGCTAAGATTGAAGTAATTGAAAAGCTTCCACCACCCACTTCTATTAAAGGAATAAGGAGTTTCCTTAGTCATGTATAGTTTTATCATCGCTTTATCAAGGATTTTTCTAAGATCGCTAAACCCTTAACTAATTTGCTTAATAAAGATGTTCCTTTTAAGTTTAATGATGAGTGTCTTGCTACCTTTCATAGGCTAAGGGAAGCTTTAACAAAAGCACCTATTTTGTAACCATCAGATTGGAATCTTCCATTCGAGATCATGTGCGATGGAAGTGACTATGAAATTGGAGTTGTGTTGGGGCAACGCAAGGATAAGCAGACTTATGCTATTTACTATATAAGTCACACCATTGACAAAGCTCAAATCAATTAAACAATAATTGAAAAAGAGCTTTTAGTAGTTGTTCATGCTATGGATAAATTTTGGTCTTATTTGGTAGGTAGTAAGGTGATTGTCTACACTGATCATTTAGCCTTAAAGTACCTACTCATGAAGAGGGATGCTAAGCCGAGACTTATCCGCTATATTCTCTTGTTGCAAGAGTTTGATTTGGGGATTAGAGATTATAAAGGGATAAAAAATTTTAGTGGTGAATTAACTTTCTCACATTGAGCAACCACATGACTTAGATTCTCTTCCTATCATTGACGAACTTCTAGGTGAGCAGCTCATGAAAGTGTAAGCAATTGTTCTTAGGTATGCATATTTCATTAATCACCTATCATAAATCTAGATTACCGTCAAAAGAAGAAATTCTTTTGGGATGTGAAGTAGTATTTATGGGATGAACCTTACCTTTACAAAAGATGTGGAGATGGGTTGATAAGAAGGTGTGTACCGGATGTTGAGATTTTAGGTGTCATTCACTTGAGTGTAGGGGACATTCTAGTTCAACTAAGACAATAACAAAGGTGCTTTATAGTGAATTCTATTGGCCCTCTCTTCAAAGATGCTAGGGATTTTGTGCTTAAGTGTGATCGGTGCGAAAGGACAGGGAACATTGGCAGATACAATGAGATGCCCCTCACAAACATCATGGAGATTGAGTTATTTGATGTATAGGGGATTGACTTTATGGGTCTATTTCCAAGTTCTTATAGAAACAAATACATCCTTTTTAGGGTTAATTATGTGTCTAAGTGGGTTGAAGCAATTGCCTCACCAACCAATGATGCCAAGGTGGTCACTAAATTCTTTCATAGGAAAATTTTCACACGTTTTGGAACTCTTAGAGCTATCATAAGTGATGAAGGTTCTCACTTTTGCAATTGCCAATTTGAGTCTCCTTATAAAGTATGAAGTCAAGCATAAAGTGGCTCCACTATACCGTACTCAAACAAGTGGACAAGTGGAGATTTTGAATAGGGATTGAAGAATATCTTAGAGAAGATAATCAACACTTTATGCAATGATTGATTGGATGATGCACTTTGGGCTTATGGAATAACTTTCAAGACTCGTAAAGGAACTTTGCCTTTTTTTTTTGGTTTTTGAAAAGTCTTGTGACCTCCCTATTGAACTTGAACGCAAAGCATTTTGGGCTACATGGTTTCTCAACTTTGATTTAGCAATAGTAACGGCTAAGAGACTTTTCCAACTTAATGAACTTGAGGAGTTCAAATTGGATGCTTACGAGAATGCCAAAATATACAAAGAAAGAACTAAGAGGTGGCATAACAAGAATCTATAAAAGAAAGAGTTTAAATAAGGAGATTATGTGCTTCCTTTTAACTCAAGATTAAAGCTATTTCTGGGCAAACTGAAGTTAAGATGGTCTAACCTTTCAAGATCAAGATAGTCTATCCTCAAGGAGTTGTTGAGCTCTCAAACAAAGCTAATGAGACATTTAAAGTCAATGGACATTGCCTTAAGCTCTATCACATAGAAGAAGAAAGCCTCAAGAGTGTCTCTTGCGCACTCACCGACCCTGAATGAGAGCACCACAGTTTGGTCAAGCTAATGACCTTAAACTAGTGCTAATTGGAAGGCAACCCAATGTTTTCTTACCTTTCTTTTTATTTTTATTCATTTTATATTTTTTTTTACCTTAATTCTTATTGTTTTTTTTTACTTTTCACTTAGGAATTTTATGCAAGAAAAGAAGGAAATAAAAGGTTGAGGAATGCAACCTTGGAGGATGAACACGGACCTGCTCAGATACGTATTATTCAATGTGTTTTACAAGTAGGCAACACGGCCATCACATGACAGTGTTCTAGATCGTGCTTCTATGTATGTTTTTGTCTAGTAGTCCACACAGTCTCAGAAATAGGCGTTTCCTTACCGTGTTTGAATGATTTAAATTTAATGTGTGTCATAGAACACCACACGCTGTGAGACACGACCCTCATATGGCTATGTCACCTATGCCCACATTTTTCTTGCTTTTATAGTACCTTGCATGATTCTAAGCACAATATTCACATGGCCATGTGTCTTTTCGAATGATTTAATTCATTGTCCACAATGTACACTTACTGTAAGTGCACGGGTCATCAAGTAATATAGAAGTGAGTAGAGTATCATTTTCCACAGGGATTGAGAATTAAACACCTATTAATCTCAATTGTATTTGTTTAGAGCTAAAAAAATTGGTTTATTTAAGGCAAGTAAAATAACTAAATTAACAAACTAACTATGGAAGGTAAATAAGGCTATTGCAAATTAAAATAACAAAAGATAATCAATGGGTAAAGCATGTTGTTGGGGAAATGGTACACTGCATTATCATTAAGCCAAATAATAGATTAGTTCAAGTTTTATTGCACACCTCAAGCTTTCATAAATTGACTAACAATCTCTTTCGAGCAATGCTAATCTTACAAACAAGCATCAATTAAATCTCACTATATGACTTAATTCTCATCATCATCATATAATAAGATAAAATCTAACTTGTAAGGCATTCAACAAACTTAAAGAGGATTAGATATACACAAGTTTTCTCAAGTGATTGATAAATCTAACAAGTATGTATGGGTCTATTAAAGTCACTATCTCTCAATGCATAGATTCAAACAAAGGATGCATTTGGCCGCAATACACCACTCAATAATGCTCAACAAACACAATATGCAATTTATAAACAAGAACTAATATATTAAATGAACTCAAATCAAATGGGTTGCCAAAGTCCCAACAATAATATTAAACTTAGCCACTTATGGCTAAATAAACCATCGTTCAATATTTAAATACAAACAAAGTAAGAATTAGAAAAGGGATAAAGAATTGTTATCTAAAAGAGCTTGAATCTTCAAATGGGTCTCTCTACTTTAGCTTCTTTTTCTCCTCTTTTCTTTTTCTTCCTTCTTGCTTGTTGTCTCCTTTGTTGTGAGTGTGTGAGTGTGTAGAATGTGTCCTCCTCTCCAAGTAATTCGTGGCCTTTTGTCCTTTTTAGCCTCTTCTAGAACATGTCCTTTCACCTTTCTTGGATTTTCTCTAATTCAGTACACATTAGCATGTTTTGTGCTAAAAATGTGCAAGTTGCGATCGTCAAAAATCTACGCTCGCGAAAGATCCACGCTCACATAAGAAGGGCTCCTGGGTAAAGGTTATGATCATGCAAAAGCCGCGATCACAACAGATGCATCCTAGTGAAAGGGTCACGATCATGCATAGGTTGTGCTCACAACAGAAGGAAATGGCTGTAGGAATACGCGCTCTCATATGATCCGCACTCGTAAAAGGCTCGACATTACTTTGGGCTGGCATCTGGGCATATCCGTGATGGTGCATTTAGCCGCGATCATGACATAACATTACTCAACTGCTACTCTACCTTTTTGTTCCTCTTTTGCTTCTCATCTTTACTTAATCACCTCCAAACATCTTTTCCCTAACAAAAATAAAGAAAACTCAAAAGTATCTATTTCTATATGCTTTTCTATACTAAATGCTATTTGTAATACAAATGTATGTAAATTAGAGTCCTAAAACTATGCATAATTTGACAGCAACAAATACCCCCACACTTGAATCTTTGCTTTTCCTTAAGCAAACTCAAGAAC
>CATIWM010394590.1:0-22351 GCA_949671775.1 Mallotus repandus
ATAAATTGAAAGTTTGAGAGCTTTGATGAATGCTTAAGAGAGAATGAATGATAAACAAGTTTCTTAGCATTCAATTGAGCTCTTGGAGGTGTTTATATAGATAAACACTCAAAAATATAGTTTTTGGATGTATCAATTATGTCTCCAGTGTCTATAAATGATTTTTGAATATTCTAGGACTTTTTTGCAGCCTGAAGGACGCTCACGATCGTGAGGAAGAGGTTTTGGATCGTGAGGAGGAAAGTACAAGACATTAACTTTGAAGAAAGTCAAAAATTCCCATTTTTTTCTATCAGGGGCGTGCTCACAATCATGAGCACTACTCGTGAGCATCACTGCCTAAATGACTTGAAAAGGCACAAAAAGATGCTATAGGAGGTTGCTTGTGAGACGCTCATGAAGATGCTCATGAGCGTCACTGAAGATGATTGAATTAGCCTTAAATTTTTCATAAAATTTTAGATAATTATCTTATCTTTCCATATCACTTTGAATCATCTCAATTGGATATCTATAGCTCAAGATATTGCTTAAATACTAAGAGCTGCTCAACTTAAGATGAAAGCTACATATGCTGACTCTGATTCAAGATTTGCATATCCAAATGAACTTGGATTTTGACAAGTAAGATCAATTCTGAAATCTTAAGATGTCTACTTCAAATGTTAAGAATATCACTTCCTCATTTTAGGTCTCTAAGAATGTTAAAATCTTCCTTAAATCTCAGAGGTTAAATTAGCCCAAAAGCGTGCTTAACTCCATTTTGATTTGCATGATAGTCCTAGCTTATACACACTTAAACAAACATCTTAAATGCTCAAAAATAATATTTTTAAGGTCAAAATCAATATTGATTATTGCTAAGGTCAACAGAGAGGCACTGAAATCATTCCTATAGGGTCATGCATGGCAGCGAGTATAGATGAATAAGGGCGGCTATTATAATCAAGGATTATTTTTACTCAATGTTGTGAACGTTATTAATGGAATTGCATCTTTTTTTGCTTACTTGATTGATTCTTATGATTTATGGCATGCTAGATTAGGACATGTTAATTTTGGCTCTATTAAAAAAAAATGCATTTTTTGAGGATTGGTAAATGGAACTAGTACAACATGTATAAATAAATGTGACATATGTGCTAAATCTAAATTAACAAAGAAAACTTGTATATCTATGATTAGAGAATCAAAATTATTAGGATTGATTCACACGAATTTAGGTGATTTAAAACAAACTATGACTAGAGGTGGTAAAAAAAAATATTATGTGACATTTACAGATAATTTTTGAAGATATATTGAAGTTTATTTTCTTAAACAAAAAGATGAGGCCTTCAATATGTTTATCATACATAAAAATGAGGTAGAAAATCAATTAAATAAAAAGATTAAAGAATTAGATAATATAGAGGTGGTGAATATATTCTACTTAATGATTTTTGTGAAAAAGAATGAAACATACATGAGACTACTCTCCTTATTCACCTGAATGGAGTAGCCGAAAGAAAAAATAGGACACTTAAAGAAATTATCAATTTTTTACTTATTAATTATTCTACACATTATAACTTATGGGGAGGAATCTATTTTATTTGCATGTCATTTACAAAATAAAGTTCCACATAAGAAATCTGGAAAGACACCTTATGAATTATAGAAAGGTCATGCACCTAATTTAAAATAGGGTAAAGGTACAAATCCGTCCTTAATGTTTATACCCAGGTGTAGATTGGCCCCTAAATAATTTTTGGGCTTAATTAGACACAAGAATTCAAAATCATGGCATTCTGAGTCCCTCATTTAACATAGGCATTTACTGTCGTTAGGTTAATGGATGATGTGGCAAAAAAAGGGTCCTATAAAACTCACACTTTAACGTGTTTCGCTCCTCTTTTTCTTCTTCTCCGTTGAAACAAAGACCAAAGCAAATCATCCAATTGAAATAAAGAATAAAATGGTGGCTAAACTCTTACTTGGCAACAATAACATTGTTGGTATTGTCAAGTTACATTGTAGTTCCTCTAAAAAATGTGAGTTAATAAATAGCGAGTCTTAATGTGAAGCTTGGATGGATAACTAGTATCAAGCTTTAGGCTGAAGTAAGACACTGATTCAAATAGTTCATGAATGATGTCGTGTATGGTAAAGCTTGCCATATAGTTGTTTGCTTGCTGAAAAAAAGATCTTGATATGAGATGATCAATGTACTCATTACCCATATCTTCCATTGCTTCGTTTACTTTGCCTTGATGTAAAAAACCCTCTGCCATCCATAAATGGATCAACAACTTCCTCTAGAACGCAAACCTTTTAGGAAATAATGCACAATAAGCAGCATATTCTTTTATTTGCGATGGCAGATAATAGTAACTTAATTTTAGAGCTGCTAAACTAGCTCCATCAACTACATCCCATACGTTGCTCTCTAATACCCTTTTCCATTCTGTAACTTTTCTTTTCGAGCGCAATGCACTGCCTATTGATTTTGCAACTAATGGTAAACTTTGATAACTTCTTGCTATTTCCTTGCCTATTTCCTCCAGCTCTAGGTATGCACTTGGACATTCACCATCAAATGCATATTTTGCAAGCACCAACTAATAAACATCCCTTGTCAATCCCTCTAAATTACATGTTAGATCAATGTGCATCTTTGTGGCTGAAGCTGCCTCTTTCCGCATTGTAATAACAATTTTGCTCCCCTGTGCCCCATTTATCAAAGGTTTTAATAAAGTTTTCCATTTGTTGCTTTGGCCTTCTTCATCACTCCAAACATCATCAAGCACAAGCAAAAACTTTTTGCCCTGTAGATTCTCCTGTAGTTCACCTTGAAGCCGATGCAGATCCGCATTAGAGGTCTCTAAGTACACCCTGACTTGAATGTACCTGACCTAGAATACCTCTTGTTGTTTAGAGATGTCAAAATCTTCTAAAACATACACCTAAATTTTAAGATCAAACATATCATGCACCTCACTGTTGCTATACACTAAGCGAGCAAGTGTGGTTTTGGCCATCCTACTTATGCCCATAATGGAAATTACATTGGCATTCTCTGAGAGATTATGTTAGCGGAGAGTATAGAGCATGTCTAGCTTTTCTTAATATCGGCCACAAACATCAGATGTATAATCTGGTAGAGAAGTAGTAGGTACTTTTTGGGACGAAAGTTTTTCTCCAATTCCCTCCCTTCAAGTCAATCCAAAAGCTTTCATTTGTTTTATTAAATACTTTGTGGTGCTAAGAACCTCTTATAATTTCTCGTTCACCTCCTCCACTGCCTTTCCAAATGGATTATGAGCAGACATGAAGTTGATCGCCTCATAATTTAGAGAATTAGCTTCCATCTTGGTTTTAAATTCTTCATAAGCAATCTCATCTAACAAGTCCTCAGCATTGAAGGTAGCATCTTTGAGCTCATCGATACTAGTTCCTCTTGCTATGTCCATTTTCTACAAAAATATTCATTTTTAATAATAAGAAGAAATTAAAGAGCATACTTGCATCGGAAAGAAGAGAAGTAGAGTTGCATTTACCGGAGCGATTTGCAATTAGATGCATTTTATTCTTTGTTTCAGTTGGATGATTTGCTTTGGACTTTGTTTCAACGGAGGAGGAGGAGGAGGAGGAGAAGAAGTAGAGCACGTGGCTGTAGGACTCTTTTTTTGCCACATCATCCACTAACCTAACAGCAGCAAATGCCTCTGTTAAATGGGGAGCTCAGAATGCCATGATTTTGAATTCATGTGTCTAATTGAGCCAAAAATTGTTTAGGAGCCGATCCGTACCTCGGTATAAACATTAAGGGAGAATTTGTACCTTTACCCTTTAAAATATTTAAAAGCGTGGAAGTGTTTTGCTAAAGTTATGCTGCCTGAACCTAAAAAAAAAAGGTTTAAAAACCTCTGATTGCATGTTCATTGGTTATGCTAATCATAGTACTGCATATAGATTTCTTGTTTTAAAAAGTGATGTCTTAAAATGCAACACTATTATTGAGACAAAGACTGTAAAATTCTTTAAACATATTTTTCCACTATCTGATAAAACTTCTTATGCACAACTACTGTGAATAATCTAAACCTAGATAATTCAGTAGTGGATAATTCTGATGTGGTTTTGAGAAGAAGTAAAAGACCTAGAAAAGAAAAAAGTTTCAGAAATGATTTTTATACTTATCTTATAGATAATGATCCTTTAACTTATTTTGAAATAGTTTCTTCTTCTAATGCATTTTTATGGAAAGAAGCAATTAAAGTTGAACTTGATTATATTTTGCAAAATCAAACTTGGAATTTAGTTGATTTACCTCTGAGAGTAAAAACGATTGGTTGTAAATTGATTTTTTTTAAAAGAAAATATCATCATGATGGTTATGTTGATAAATACAAGGTTAGATTAGTAGCTAAATTTTTTTTCAAAAATAAAATATTTATTATTTTGACACACTTGTTCCTGTAACTAGAATTGCATAGATTCGTATTTTTATTGCATTAGCTTCTATTTGTAAACTTTTTATTCATCAAATGGAGGTTAAAAAAGTAATTTCAAAATGAAATATATATGATGCAACATGAGAATATTTATAAATCTTATTTTTAGCAAGTTCAAATATCACGATAAATTATTTTTCAGACTTAATTCATCAGCAGATTCCTAGTATTTATTATTTTAATTTTTCAACTTATAAATTGGCTACTAGACAACTTAATTTGTTAAAAAAATAAAATTTATCAACACTTCTGATATTTTTAAATTAAAATTAAGCTATTTAAATTTTTAAAGTAACACAAAAAAAATTATAAATCATATTTTTTCTAAATTAACATAATAAAATGGTTAATATTTAAATTAAAGGGTAAATTAATAAAACCTACAGAATTTTAAAAAAATACACGTATATTAAGCCAAAATTTTAAGTTAAAACAGTAAAATCGGAAAAATGGTTGAGTGAATTTAATTCTGAAAACAAAGAAAATAAATTACAAAAGAAATTAACTGATTGCAACAGTCGTACATTGTCGGAACAGAAGAGTGAGATTGTCTGATTACTTGAACTATTTTAACGAAAGTGCGCAGTCAGATGAAGAGTGGAGCCTGTGGGGGCCATTATGGGTCCCAATCTTTCCAACTTGTCTGCTGATACTGGAAAGTTCCTTCCACGCGTACCCGGCGCGTGTTTCGACTTGCTCACCTAATATTACAAAAAAAAAAAAAAATAGTTGATGTCAGCGGAAACAATGTGATGTGGAATCATCTCTGCCGTGGATCTCGTCCGTCAAAAGAAAAAATCTAACGGATGAAATTAAGAGTCAAAAGAGCTATCTTGATAGGTCTGTTTGACCACACTGGAAAACAAAACATGCTCTTTTAAAATTAAATAAATAAATAAATATTTTATTATTTAATAATTAAAATAAAAAATGAATTTTGAAAAACTTTCAAAGTTTGATTTAGCTGTCATGTCAATCGAGGCGCTGTTCGTTGAAAATCGTGGTTTTATATTTAATTACTATTTTACCCTTTGATCTTTCCTTATTTTGCTTTTCCATATCTACCCTTCCCAATATTATTCCTTTTTTTTTATGAGCTTTTCTTTTTGCTTACAGCAATCTATTTTCGAAATATTATACATATATATATAGTCACTAATAAAGTATATTTTACTTTATAAAATAAAAAATAATCATAAAATGCATCTAAAAATAGATGAATAAAGTATTTGGTCGAATAAAATGAACGTAAACAAAGTTTCAATTTTGTGCTGCTCTCGAGGTGGAAGTCCTATCTCTCAAGAGCTGCAATGTTGCACTATCTTATTTTTTTTCCTCTCTTTTTATAATAAAGTACTGTAAAAGATAGTTGTTTTAATTACAATAATTTTTCTATTATTTTAATTTTTTCTTTTTATAATAAATTATTTTTATTTTTAATTTTTTTTATTAATTATAATAAAAATAAACACTTACAACAAAATATTATAAAATAAAAAATACTTTTTCGTATAATTAAAGATATTTATTTAAAAATTTTGATCGAAATTTTTTTATTACATTTTTCTATTTTCTTTTTTAAAAAGCGAGTATATATTTGCACACATGAAATAAATTCATATAAATTATCACACAATTTTGCTATATACATAATAAAATTTGAGCTTTAATTTTTTAATTCAAAAATTTACATTCTATCTAAATTTAATAGTCTCATTTTAAGCTTATTGAAAGTTTTATGTGAATATTTTTATATAATTTATTATGTTTTAAGTTAAAATATTCTAAAAAGAGTTTGTAGGGATCTGTAATGGTGTTTATAGAATATTTGATGAAGAAACATTTTGTATTGAATATTTTTAGTTTATATTGCAAAAATTATTATAAAATTAATGTCAATTATATAATAATCACATTTATACGTACATATATAATTAAATAATATGAATATTTTCACATAATAATAATTTTTAATTTTATTCTTGATTTTAAATAGAAGTGGAAATAGATCATTAGTCATTAGATTAGATTTTGATGATATATTGTACATTTAAAAATTAAATTTGCCACTCTTTCTTTATAATTTTTTTTTCAAAATATTAGTGGTTATTTTTTTATACCTAATTTTTATTTATAATTTTAATTTGATATTTTTTATGCGTTTAATTTTTTTTAACTTTTTATCATTCATGTATTAGAAAAAAAAATATTCAAACCATATTTTATAATTTAATTGAAAAAGAAAACAACAATACAACTATATATTGAAACCATCTAAAATATTAACCCATCAAACATTGTTAATAAAAGGTTTGGTGACTATGCCGCACCCATAAATATAAGGAAACATTGCATTATGAATAAAGAAAAATCATAAAGAAAAGACACAATACATACAAAGCCCCCTGAATTTGGCAGTTTTTATTATTTAAATACATAAATTTATATTTTTGCCATTTGAACACCTCAATTTGCTAAAAGCATAACTTATAAACCATTGGCCACCCAAGTAACAAATAGAAAAAGCGCATGTTTAACACTCTTTTGACAATGCTTCCACGTAAGCATTCCATGTATGAAAACATAAGGAATAATCAATATATATAGCTCCCATAAGCTCTCAGACGCAAACCATCTCCCTCTCCTAATTGCCATATTTGCCAATAAGAATTATTTAACATCCAAACCCACCCTGAAAATGACAGCATTTTCTCATCAACTTACTTTGTTCTTAACCCGTTTCTTGAGCTAGAGAGATTTAGCAGCATCATCACAACATGCCCTTATTTTTCTCCAATTATTTCATATAAACACGTCCAACAGATTCCACTACTGCATGTTGATTATCACATCCATGACACTATCCATCCTATAGATCATAGCACATAAGTAGTCCCTTTTACTTTTACTAGAGAACCTCCTATGACTGTAAATGAAACTCCGAGTTCTCCATCGTGGGTAGTTAATGATCTTGAGCGCGTTGGAGTTCATCAAGATGCTACATTGATAAACCCAGTTTAGGCAAAGAGAAAGCACTTGGACATCAAGGTATTGATTACTTATTGCAAATTGACTTAAGCTTGTGGTTAACTAACTTCATCCTTATAATAATACTGATCATGCACATCTTTTTTGTTTGTAGCTCAGAGGCAAGATTAACTCTCGATAGCTGAAGGTCAAAAGCTAGAGGAAGTGTCGATAGCTCATAAGCAAAAGAAGGAATAATTGTCGTACCTAGCATAAAAAGGAAATTGATTATTAGAACATTTCTACATGGGATGAAAGAGTGCATTAACATTTATATTAAAATGTTCAAAAAGGGAAAAGGGAAAACATCAATATGTCCAAAATACTGAAGCTCTTAAGCTGACGCAAGTTGAGATGCTATAGAAGAAAGAATTGAAGAATGAAATATCAACATGCACCAGTCTGGTGCTTATCTAAAATACACCTTTTTTCTTAAGAGCAAAGGACATTCTTGACAAAAATAAGGTGACTCAATAATTATAAAATGTAATATTGATTCCACAAAAAGCATCCAAGGATTGAAAACAAGAACATGTTTTAAGCCAATGAAAATACATAATTAACCAACACACAATAAAGAAAAATTTGATAGCAAACTGCAACAAAAAAAAAAGGACACTAGGTTTCATACCTGCAAATAATCCTGAGAATGCATGGGTTGAAAAGAATATATGTCCATTTCATCCAAGACAATCTGCTCCAATTTCTATAAATAAAAAATGATGAAGTTGACAGTTAATAAGTCATTTAGCATTAAAAATGAGCTTATATGGCATTAAACACTATTTATTTTGACAGACACATCATTTGAAGTATCACTGTTCCATAATAGTAATCAATATGGCTTCTCAATAACTTTTATGTATTGACCATGAATGAGTTACAACTGTACCTTAAATAACAATACAATATGTTGGTTATCTATGTTGACCAATACTTATCCCTGATAACCTCTTGATAACCTTTATGTAACTTACTTTGTTGTACTCTATTTTACTAGCTATATAACAGAGCAGCTCATGTACCTCTATTCATTCCTGAATCTGATTACTTTCAACATATTCTTGACTATACAATATGTTGTTACAACAAAGAGATAATTATGAAATATTAAACCAACTCTATCACAACATTATCAGTTCGTTAGTTTAAGCTTGATATTGATCAATGTATAAATGTTTCAATTTACTATATTTATTTTCTCAAGATCAACTCCACTTTGCAACCTTCGTTCACGATGTTTAGCAGCAATAATCTCTTTACGATATTTCTTCTTTTCACCTGAACAATAAGCATGTTAAAATTGTATATAGAATAATAATTGAAGGAAATAAAGAGAAGGGGAGAATTATTAGATGAGGAATTTGTAAAATAACCATTATTTTTTAAATATTAGATTTTTGACAAATTAAGATATTTAAATGGTAAAAATATAAATTTAGGTGGCAAAATAGTAAAAATGGATAAATTTAGGGAGCTGTGTATGTATTGTCCCTAAAGAAAACAATAGAAAATAAATAAATAAAAGTATGAATGGGGGATGATAAATTGTGCACAATAAAAGGGCAAAAATGTCAAAAGAGAATGAGGAAGTAAGGCACATGAGCAAAATATTTTTAAGAAAATTAAAAAAAAAAGGAGTAAAATTAAATCTGGGTTTTGGTAGGTTTGACCACTGCTCAATTGGGCTCCATTGCCATTCTTTTATTTCTCTCTTTCTCTCTCTTTTTCTCTTCAATTCTTTAATAATATTATTCCTTTCACCTTTTCTTTCTTTTCTTTTTTTTTTCTTTTCAAAGAAACACCACCCCCCTCCCAAAAAAAAAAAAAAAAAAACCTTTCTTTCTTTAATAAAAAATCTCTCCTTCTCACTTCCTTCTTGAATTCAGCTTTTTTTTTTTATTATTTTTTTGTCATCTCTTTGATTTCTTTGACCTCCTAAGGGTTTTTATTTTCCTTCTTTTTCTTATCATATTGAGCCCACAGCCTCTCATTTCACCAGATTTTCCCTTGAAGTGGAAATTGCATGAACAAGTTTTTCTCAGGTATGATTATTGTTAATATTTGAAGTTGTTGTTTCTTTGATTGTTTTTCTTTTTCTTGAAGAAAGATTGTGAATTTGAAGATGGATGATGGGTTCATTTAGAATTTTGTTAGAGGAAATTAGAATGATATATCTGGGCGAGATTTTATTATTAATTTATTTTTTTTGGTTTTGGCTTGATTTGCTTTTCATCTCTCTTGAATTTTTCCATTTTTATTAATAGGTTTTGTTTGTTTGTGGAATTATATGATGGGTAAATTCAAACAGCTGCTTTTGGATTTTGAAGTTTTTAGTTGATTTTGGATCTGAGTTGGTTTAATTGGTTCAGTTATGGGATGATGATTTGTGGGTTTTCTTTTCTTGTTCTGAAAATGCATTACAGATATAATTGTTTTATCCTTTGAACAATTTTAGCAAGTATAGGGAATTTGGCGTGACGATAAATTTGACTGGCTGGCATTTTGAATTAGGGAAAGAAATTGGTAGGAAATGATTGTTTTGATATGGTTTATGCACATGGGTTGCTTAATTTTGGTACAATTTGACGCTAACAGCATACACTTTATTGATGGTGAAATTTTAGCTGTTCTTCCTGTGCCTCTGGATATTCATGCATATTCAAGCTGTCAATTTATGCTACAATTTTTTTTGAACTGGACTGCAGGATGTTAATTAGTTTGTTTTTGTTTACTTGGTCTGCTCAGTGTTATTGGTCATTGGAATTTCCTGTAACTTCAGTTGTTAATTCAGCGTCTTTATCCATCTATTAAGGTTTTTCACCCCCAGTATAAATATTTAGGAGTGCAAAAATACTGTCATCTTCCATCGGATGCTTCTGCATTTAAAGAAGTCTAGGACGTTGTTAATTTTAAGCTTATGCTTATAATTTTCTTTTGGCAGAAACTTTGAAGACCCCTTGCAGTTTTAAAGCATTGAATGTGGTAAGATGGGGTGCTTCACAGTCTTGAAGAGCAAGTTGAAAAAGCCTGAACCTTCAGTTTCCATCAAACGTGTTAGTCCTAAGGAGCAAACGCCAACTACACTGCCTGTGCCCCTGGTGCGAACTCGGACATTGCAGTCAGCACCACCTAGCTTTAGGACCAGAGTAAAACCTGTTCAACCAGATAACAGAGTAAGTAATAGTAGAGCTCGGGCATTGTCAGCTCCAGAAAGCCTTGATGCTGCCGAACAAGATGATCTTACACAAGTTGAATATGATGAGCATGAAGAATCAAAGGGTAGAGCTAGTTTAGTGAGGGACCACCCAAGCCCACAGCCTCTTCCTCTTCCTACTGCTGCTGCGCTAAAGCCTGCAAGCAGCTTTAAATCCACAAATGGTAGTGGCCCTCTCTATGCTTCAGGGCCACTGCCGTTGCCACCAGGTGTAACACACAGTGGAACATTAAGGAACTTTCCATATGATGAAATTGTATCGGCTTGTCACAATTTCTCATCAGATCGATGTGTATCAGAAGGTCTTTCTTCCATTATCTACCGAGCTTCCTTTGGAGATGATACTTCAAGTTCAAAGAAATTTGAAGCCAGTGTTACACGCCTTCATCCCTCTCCTCAGGTAAATTCTGAAAGACTTCTTTTTTTGACTTGCAGGTTACAGTTAAAAATCACACTTTTAGAAGATCTCCTAAATTATCATTCAGAGTTCAATAGATTTGCAAATTTTTTTTTATCTTTTTGCCATGCATAGAAGAAATGTTTTGGTGATTTTTAAGAAGAGTTGTTTGGGTAATTTTTGCAATAGATTATCATAGGTGGAAGAATTATTTTTGCCATTGATTATACTTTCCTGTTGTAAGGCATAGCGTGTTCCTTCCTTGAACTCAATCTTCCGTCATATAATACCAACAAATTTTTACACACCTGACCTTACAAATTTCTAAGCAAAGAAAAAAAAAAAAAAAACTGGTCAGTGAATTCTCTTATCTGGCCTCATGACTTCATTTTTCTAGTGGATACATGAAGCTTCTTCATTTTTTGTTGAATGTTATGAAATATCTTGAAGTCTGGCTGTGAAGTAATAATGTGTCTGTGATCTTTCAGAGTTTGAAGGAATTTATAAATGAGGTTAACACACTTGCATCCCTGCGACATCCAAACCTATGTAAATTGCTTGGTTATCATGCACGTGATGGATCAGAACAGAGGATGCTGATCTATGAGAGGCTTTATCATGGGAGCTTGGACCGACTTTTGTATGGAAGATTAGATGGCCCTCCAATTGATTGGAACACCAGAATGAAAATTGCTCTATGTGCTGCACAAGGTCTAACTTTCTTGCATGAGGAAGGACCTTTCCAGGTAACTGCTTATTTCATCTGCACGGTTGGTTGATATGTCTGGACCTGAATATTAACAATGCCCAAAAGATGTTGCATGTTGGTCATGTTTTCATGTAATATATTCCCAAGGATGATGATATGAAGTGTTTAACATTGTCAAATAGTTTTTTCTGTTTCTTTTAATGTTAGGAATATTCATTTAATGTTTTCTCTTGAATGCTAATGGCCTGTTTATTCTTTAGGATTTATGCATGATGTTAAGTTTTCAGTGTGTTTTAGAAGTTTCTGGGATGTTTGATTACATGTATGTTTATTGAAAGCATTTCCTTGATTTTACAGGCAATGTACAATGAATTCTCCACTGGAAACATACAGATTGATAAAGATTTTAGTGCAAAGCTTTCAGGATATGGTTGTGTCGGTCATATACCTGAGACAGAGATCTCTAACAGTTCAGTCGTAAGTTCATTTTCCTCTCCTGCTTTTATCTCTGTATGCATTATGGGAAGGCATGATGTCCAACAAAAATTTGCAGTCATCAATTGCTTTTCCTAGACCTTTAGTTGTATATAATCTTCCAAGGCTTGTAAGGCTAATTATGTTTTGTTTTATTTCCTATACGCAGGCTGTGGCAAATCTGTCTTTGGAGACACTAGAAAGAGGGCTATTGACCCCAAAGAGCAATGTATGGAGCTTCGGTATTGTTCTGCTTGAACTCCTCACAGGCAGAAGGAATCTTGATAATCGCCATCCCAAGGAAGAGAGGAACTTAGTAAGGTGGAGCCGACCTTTCCTGGCTGATGACTGCAGACTGTCACTGATTATGGATCCTCAGCTAAAAGGCCGTTTCCCACCCAAGGCAGCACGAACAGTAGCTGACATTGCTCTCAGATGCCTTCAGAAGGATCCACAGGAAAGACCAACTATGAGAGCCATTGTAGAAAATCTTAAAGTCATACAGGACATGAAATACTCCACTCGATTTCCACTGCAAGAGCCAGCTGCCGTTGCTGGAAAGCAGATGTCAAGATCACCAAGCCTTAATGGGATTATTACCCCAGCTCCTAGGTTAAGTTTTTCACCATCTCCTCCATCGAGAGCCAGACCATCTGTTTCTCCTACTAGGCCGCCTGCTTTGCCGATGTCTCTTCCTCCACGTGCCTGTTCCTCAACCCTCTCGTTTGACGAATTGGAACGGCAGGAAAGCCGAAAATCATCATCAACAGCCGTTCGAAGGGCTGGTGTTGAAGGATTTTGATTGTTAATATGTATTTTTTCATTTTTTTTCTTTTTTGGAATGCCCTTTTTTCATTTCCTCTTTGCTGATTCGATAGAATATATAGAAAGATAAAAAAGTGGTGCTTCCACCTTCCAATCTCTCAAGATGGAAAGAGAGGATGTTGTTTTGTAGATAGAATTGCAAGCCTAGTCCCCTACCTGGGCGCATTAGTTTCTGTAATCCACAATGCCATTTATATGATAGTGTCCTAAATCATTTCTCTCCCAACTCAGTTACTCTAGTAAATTATGCTGATTTTGATCTAGATCAAATGTTTTCCTGGCTAGGTGCAGATAGATTTTAGAATTTCCAAGATGAAAAGAGAGTTGAAGTTGTTAAAAATATCATATGCGTAACTTGCATTGAAAGAAATATAGTGAATTCCAGCATATCATTGTCATAAGAGAGCTCAAATGAGATCCATTGGCTTTCCCACAGTTCTATTTCTCCTCCAAACGAGATCCTACGTATCCCCTTCAGTTTTCTTAATGAACACAACATTCAAAAAAAAAGGGCTCAAATTAGGTCTGTTCTAAGGCTTTGTTTCTAAGACTTGTGGTTGTGAAAATTATGGAGCTTTTAGAGCAAGTTGTTCAGCAAAAGTCTTTCGCTTTTTCATTGAATTTCTCTCTCTTTTTATAAGGCTTTGTTTCTACTTACGTTGTCCAACACATTTATTGAGAAAAAAAAATCTTTCTCCTTTCTTTTATTTGAATTTGAACTCATAAATTAATTTTTTTTGTGCATATTTTTCAAAAGGCTCCAATCTTGCTTGCTTTTTCTATTTAAAAGTAGTTTTTCTAAAAGAATAATCTGAAAAGCAAAAAATAATTTTTATGTAAAGCAAAAAAGCTATTGTTGTTATAATTGGCCTTGCTCTTTGCATCACAAATATTTAGTCATTAGTATGCTGCCTTTACAATGATATAAAATTTTTGAAAATCATTTTCTTCAAGAAAAACTGGAATTGAATGGCGCCGAATTTAAGGTTTGGCGGCTCATTGAATTGAATTTTCTGAGGGAGAGGGAATTCATTTTTGCCTTGGTAGTAGTTAAAATTTGCACTTTTCAATCTAATATCTCCCTCTCAGATGCATTGAATTGGACCATTTCTATTGAATTTTTGCCAACAGCAGCAAAACCATAAACTGTTAAATGTTCGAGTCATTTTCTTGAACAATGAGAAGAGGTGGCAAGGCAAGGAAAGGAAATGCTCAAAAGTCATCCTGCGTTGCGTCCACAGAATTTTCTTTTCCCAGTTGTTGTCAAGTTCACAGCCACATACGGTTTCCAACTTGGGCATCTAGAATTCTTACATAAACAGCCAATTTTGGACTCAAAGTTGGTGACCAGTCCAACTTCAGCAACTATTTTTAGTTGCTTGTATTAAAAAGACGGCTGTAATATCCATACCAAACCAACAAAAATATTTTGTCTAAAAAATCCCAAAAACAAAAAAAACAAAAAAGGCACCGCCACTATAAATTGATATGTACCTACCGTGCTGTTCATTCTGCCGTAAGAACAACACTTCTGAGGTCTACTTCAGGTTACGGAACTTGATGTTACGTTGGTATAGCATCAAAATGGAAGCTTGCTGGCTTTTACTGAAGTAAATGGATCAGAAGTGCAGAGGAAACACTGGCCAACACTGTTTTCAATGTTCTCTATATTTTAAACATTTCTTACATATGGATATGATCATTAACTAACTAGCATCTCCATATCTATTCCCATGAACCCCTCCGAGTTATTAAAAAAAAAAATCATGTTTGTATTATACACATTAACTATATAATGAATAAAGATGCACACACTCAAACTATAAAAGAACCAAAAATTGTCTCCCATCCCAACCGAAAGAAGACCTAGAAACTTGTAATTATACAAGAATGAAAATAAATAAACAAATAAAAGAACAAAAAAACCTCATTCAGGATCATTCTGGCTTTGCTCTGGTCCTGTTTCGGGTCCAGGTCCATCGTCACCTTCCCCTCCACTATCCTGCTCTTGAACAGCTGAAACAATCTGACAATCCTCAGGAATTCGTCCTTCGCTCTCTGCAGCTTGGAGTGGCACATGTGATGCTGAACTCCCTTGCTGCTCAGATACCAAGCTTGTAAGACCATTCTGCTTTAGATATGTCTCCAATGGAAAGCTTGCTACTTGTAGAAGACTCATCATGCTCATACGGGTTAATCCAGCTTGTGATTCTTCGTCACGATCTGGCTGACAATTTAAGTCTATGTTTCCCTTCCCAGCATCAGCCATTTTGTTTGAGAGATTGTTGTTCTGACTTTTGGATTCTAACTCATTCATTGACCGAGCTTCATTCTCTGAAGGCTCCTGGGGTGATACATTCTTAGAGCTGCTCTCTACTTCAGCTTCATCTTTGGGGCCTGAAATGTGCTGATTTCTGAGGGCAATCTCTGCCTCCCGCTCTGATTGACGTTTCTTCTTGCGCATCATCATAGTCTTAAAACGGCGTTTAACTGTCATGCAGACATTACATGTACATGTAGGCTTGTGCTTGCCTTTACCACTTGGGGGCTGAATGCAAACAATACAGGAGCAACCAGGACGATGCCTGGGGTGCTTGGTTGTGGTAGCAACTGCTGTGGTGCTTGGATCACCCTCATCTCCAAGGATTGCAGCATTAGCCAAAGCATCCAATCCAGAAGATTCTTGCTCCGGAGCTGGCCTATGGATACTTGCAATTCTCCGTTTCTTGAAATCTACAGGAAAGGCCATAACAGATTCAAAAATAAAACACATAACTGCGGAAAATTTTATGATTTACAGTCCACTGAAATGACCATGCATGTGTGTTTTTGTCCAAGATAAATATAAGTTTCCCCCAGTGCATCTATTTAGCCAGTTAATTAAATTGCCACAGCATGAAGTGGAAAATGCAAAAACCATAATGAGGTGCAGAAATAATTTGTAACTGTTGTTTGCGTTCAAGCATATGAGAGTAAACCTAAAGAGTCCTTCTATAGATCCATGGAAGTAGCAGAACTATGCAGCAATTTAGGTACAGCATAATATACAAGGCATTTAACCACGCATCCAACCGGATGACATCCACAAGCATTTTGCTTTTTTCATTTTCAGAGATGAGTACTATAGCATTATTTTATGCAATAAACACCTGAAAATTGCAAAGTCTTTTATAACCAGAGCAAGGTAAATAATCTTAATTAAACCTTCTAAAATAGGCTTTCATGGAGGGTAAGACTTGACAAAAAGCAAAGGCTTGTTATGATAAAACAGTTATGCTGCAATAACCATGCAATCTCCCAGCCAAAAGGGAGATATAATCTTATCATAGGTCATACCCTTATTTAGTCTGAGGAGATTTTCCAATTCCCTTGGTGTCAATTCATCTGGGGCAGAACATGAACACCTGATGATACAAAATCAAAATTACTGGACAGAATTGCAGGGAATCTATTTTTTCTTACAAATTACACAAACCAAAGGATCTGGATATGGGAAAGCATGTTATTGACCTGCTTTGATCCCAAATATTGTCAACGCATGTCCACTTAGGTGGAAGAAGAATACCAGCTGGTAACTTTCTCCACTTTGAGCAGTTATCACATGACGCCCATTGCTCCTGTGCCCTAATGATAAAGCTCAATAATTTAATATTAGATCATTTGATCAAGCCAAATCTACGAAGAAGAAATTAAGACCCATTTAAGAATTCATGAAACAGATAAAATGAAATTGTAAGATTGCAGGAAGATGCTAAGGTTCTACATCTCTACTACATGTGGCAACATCAAATGATATGCCCAAATGGCACCACATTTAGTAAATTGAGAGCTTGAATACATTGTAAAGCATACAGCGTTGATCCTATTGCACATGATCTAAAGAATTTCTTCTTGGGTAATATGGACTTGCAATATCTTGCTCATCAACAAACTAGCAAATCACTGTGAAGGCAAGGCAGTGCATTTTCCCTGTTATTACAATTATGATTGCATTCCACGCCTTAGAGACTTAACTATAATGCCAGCTCTATTATTTCTCGGCTTCAACTTCCACTCTTTTTTTTTTACCTTCTCAGCATATCAATAGAGTAAACAAAAGAAACTGAGACATGTGAAATATGCAGAGAGAAATACATTGGAGTTTGATATTAGACAGGTAAAGGCAATCTTTAAGAAGAGTTGAATATGAAAATATTCAGGGAAACTTGCTTGAGTACATCTCAATAGCAAGTACAGCGCAATAAAGAAAATATATAAATAATATGTATGATGGCCATTCTTACCCAGTTGAACGAACTATAAAGATACTTCTCTTCCCAAAAACTGGAGGTTCCTACGGGAGAAAATACATAAGATCAGAAATACAACAGCATAGCTTCCTTCACAACAAGGTGATCTCCACTTTCTAATTTTTCAGAAAGTTTGAAGGATCACTGTCATGGACTGAATCAACAGGACTGAAGTTTCACTTCTTTTAACTTCCTGCCTGTGTGTGCAATTTTATACAGGTGAAGGTCGTTGTTTGAAGAAGAGGGAGAATCCATGATGCATGCATTGCAAGGTGATAGACAATAATGGAATTCCTAATCAGAAAGCCTTTCAGAAAAAATATGAGGAACCCTAGATTAACATTCATTAATGAATCCAATCGCCAAGCATGCACATCTTCGTCACAGGATATCTTCAAAAGAATGTGTAATACTATCAAGTTACTATATTACATCAAAAGAATTCTGTTGAGAACTTTTGATCATTAGATTGCAATCCTGTTGATAACCTTTTAGATTATCATACAATCTTTGCATACATGTGAATGAGTGACTCCATATTTATAACTATACAGATACAATAGTTAAAGATGCAACAAGACTACTCACCTCATATTCTTCAAAATCATGATCCTCAATACTGACAATGCTAGGCTTTATAGTCGGCGGCGGGCGGAGCAAATCCTGTGCTTCTTCCCATGTTAGCTTGATCTCCAGAGCATCTACACTATCAATTAAAAGCCTCTTACTTTTGGACCCAATATTCCGTGTTCTCTTTCTCTCTGGAACCAGCAATGATGGCAATAGCAAGCTATCCCTTGTACCATCCTCATGCTTCTCGGATTTATGCCAGCCAATATCACCATTAGATGAATGCAAATGTTTGGATATTGAACCCAAATGTGTATCAGTGCTTCCCTTCAGTGACTGAAGAAGGCCAGAGTAACCACTTATTATAGGTAGGTTCTCAAAAACACCCGAAAAGAAACTTTCACTTGAATGAACACCATTAGGAATGGCAGATTGTTGAATGTCCTGTTTATTTGATAATTTATGTATCAATATTAAATGATCAATTTTATTAACACAGAAACTGATTCCATTTTTACCTGCATTGCCATTGAGTTTGATGCTTTCCTGAACCCCATAACAAGTTTTCCTTCTGGATCCATACGGCTAAATGTTACTGCATAAAGATTATGAAAAAAAAAAATCAATTGGGACTACACCTGAGACGTAAAGTGAAAAAGTTTCAGGAGCAAGAATGTGCTAGGAATTGACTGTTAAATAGCATGTATAAATTATCAAATGAATTACTGGGATGTTCTTTTGCAGATACAGAAAATGGCAGGAATTTTTAACAGTACATAATTGTGATCAGAAAGCTATGTTTCTAGGAGAAAATGCACAAGTAACAGAAATAAATTGACTTCAAAAGTAGGTAAAAATGGCTTCATATGCAGAAGAGATAAGACACAAGATAAGTCTAATTAAATGTCTATTACAATCACAATCTTGAGTTTAGTGAGATTAATCAATACCAGTGTCTCCAGCTTGCAACTGCATGGACTGTATGCAAGGAGTTACACCCTCCAAAACGTACATACGGCTGTTATTATTAGGCCAAAATCGGAACTGAAACACCCACTCTTTCCCCTTTATATCCTGAATCCTCAGAGGAAGGCCCTCTGGTTGAGAGATAGGAGGAAAATATGCCTGCATAGTGAGCAATTCAATGGATATTTAGCAAAGATCATGTATAAAAAGACTTCTAGAAGGGTTGAATAACATTAACAATGATAGAGTATGAATTGTACAAACTTACTTCAGCACATGCTTTAGGGAGAACTAAACGGCCAATGCGACCAGCATCACTTGCACTGAGAACCTTCTCAAACAATGGCACAATAGTGGAATTCGAACTGAAGCATTAAAGAGTTAGGGATAAAAACATTCCAAGTTAAAGAGGGTTGAGAAAAATATAAATATAATGTTCACATGGTTCCACAAACTAAAAAAAATAAAAGACTGTATCATTAAATAACGAAATGAAGGATACTCTGCTGATATTTGCTGCAACTCTTGGTCTGTTATCCTAGGCCAATACCGAGGAAGCAACTGATTCCGTCCCCGTCCTTCAGCAGGTGGCCGAGCAACACGTATATGTGAAACCATGCTGGCATTTGCCTCCAAACCTGTGGCAAGGCCTGACTTTGGAGGCTTGGGTAATAGATGGCGAGACCTGTGCCCCTGTTGGAGTGGTGAGGATGACTTACTTTGGCTCCTTTCATCAACAACAGTAAAGGGGTTTGGATTCCCGAAAGTGGAACCCAAGGTAATACTCAAATTTGTTTGGGCCAGTGATTCATATAATTCATTTGCTACAGTAGTTGCTTTACGAATCTCTGGCTTGGCACTCAGAGATAATCCATTTGATGGTTGGTTAAAGTTTGAGAAACTTGATCTTCCAATTTCTCCTAGAGGAGATAAATTATCCTCCTGTTTCATTTGCCTGAAAGAAACACTTGTCTCATCATTCTGTAATCGAAGTAAATGTCTTGTGGCAATACCATCAGTTGCATTGCCTAACTGAAGAAGCTTCTTTTCACCATCTAATTGGTTGTCAGATGATTGTAGTTCACTAACATTGACAACTTTTGATGTGCCAAATCCGTTAGGTTTTTCATCTCCTGTCACCTGGACAAATAAGTGTAGCGTTCACTAAAAAAAAAAAACCTGATTCTGACAGTTCAAAATTGCAAAGCTTTCATTCTCTTCCCACAAACTAATACAAGAAAAATGTCAGCAAAAATCACCAAATTCAACCACAGATTACCGGCTTGTTTTAACAACAATCACAAAGTTTTCTTGGCATGATACTTCCCCCATTACATTTATCGTTCAGAGGCAATGCAAGACATTAAGAAAGGAACTTGAAATCATTGAAGCAGCATGCATGAAAACCATCAGAAAACACAATACTCAAAAATATAATATTGAGCTAGTACATACAAATGATCTGAACGTACAGAACTAACCCTCAAACTTTTGACACAGTTTGTACAGCTTATACCACCACCATCCAGTAGCTCGAGCAAAAACCTGGAAGCAATGCATCCACAATGTAGACGCTGCCAATTTCCGACCAAATTCAATTGCTTAGTGATTAATCTATGGAAAGTCAACGAGGGACGAGGATAAGAAATAATTAAAAAGAAAAATTCCGAACTACCTTGGCACACGAAACACACTCCCTCCAACCAGAATCCTTTGAGTGGAAAATATCACAAAACGTTGATTGCTCATAAGCAGTCCTGAACTCATCCCAAATATCCCCAATTAAAACAATGGATCACTTAATCATTTTTCCTATAAATCACACAAAAAATTAAAAAGAAAAGCTCATAATTAAACAGCTTTATTGTGTACTTCAGCTCCTCAATTTCAGGTACTTGATCTAATTCCATGGATTTAGCATTAGATTCTAACAAATGGCACACGCACATGATCCCAAAAAACATAAAAATTAACCAAAAATAGAAGGACAAAATTAGCAGAAAATAAAGAAGCTTGACGAATACAACTTCTTTAGCAATAGTACAATATCATCTAATTCGATTAAAAAAAGGAAATAAAATTTGAATTACCCGCAGTTGTCGCAGAGATTAGCGAAATCACCAGATCGCAAAGGCCAACCTCTTCGCCAATCGTTGGACGTCGAGGTAGCTCCACATAATGCATTCATGCACGTCGTCTTCTTCTTCGACTCCATTATCAATTTCTCGATAATATCATCAGAAATTCTACAGAATTAAAATTTCAAATTAAACAATAACAAAAAATTATATATATAATAATCAGCTCGTGAAACACGCATGAATTTAGTCAACTAGAATCGCAATTATAGTATATGAAGATTAAGTAAAAATTAAGCTAACCTGTAATCACCCACCAATCTCTTTTATACAGTATAAGCACTGTTATAGAGAATGCTCCATGTGCGATCGATTTACGCGTATGAATTAGTTTATAGTTAGAGCCTTGAAGCACTGAGGTGCTACTATTACTGCTTCTTAATTAATTTGATTCTTGAAGAGAAGAAAGCGGGTGGATCGGAGGTGGAGGCGGTTTCCGGTGCCGGAGAGGGAGGAATAGGAGGAGCTATAAGAAAGAAGAGAACATATGCTGTGCATGCAGTAACAGATAGGATATGCTGTGGTGTGTTGTGTTGAGTTAGAAGCAGAAGAAAGAGATAAAAAGAAGCAATGAGTTTGGTACTAACAATAAAAATGCATGCACGATGATACTTCAAGTCTCGGCTAACTCTTCCTACCTTTTCTGTTTTTTTTTTTTTAAATCACAAAAAAAATAAAATATTTCTAAATATTATTTTCTTTTTTAATTACTAAAATCAATTGATATTTAATCCGAAGATATTTCATTAAAGAGGTAAACAAACAACAACAACAATATTGAAATTAGGAGATGTTTTTAATTTTTATATTTTAATAAAATATAAAGTATAGTTATTTTTTACTATTTTATATATCTATATTACTTCGTTTTAATTTATAAAAATATATATTTAAACATTTCCAATAAGACTGAAGAATATTAATAAATTTTATTTTAAATAAATAAAATTATTTAAATTATTAATTTATAAATAAAAAATAATATCTAAAAATGAGTAATTTGGTGATTTAATTTCCTTCAAAAGATATATATATAGATTAAAAGTTTGATATTTCATGTTTACAAATATGATAAATCTAGTATTTTATTTTTTATTAGTTTATAGTAAGTTAAATAATAATATTATTTTTAACATTATTAAATTATGATTGATAAATATTTATTTTATTAATTAATATTATTTTTTTAGCTTGCTTGTAGCCATTTATTATATAAACTATTAATTCAACACCTATTTTATTT
>CATIWM010394607.1:0-30948 GCA_949671775.1 Mallotus repandus
CCCTTGATTTGAGCTATAGGACAACTTCTTTACAGCAATATCTCTCCCATCAGCCAATTTTCCCTATTTAAAACATTCCACAAGTTAGAAGAAGCCTTAATGCCTCCTCTAGTTACCAAGAATCTATAAAATTTAGGCTAATCAGGATCCAGATTCAAGCTAAGGTATAGCATTTATACACAATTTTTTTTAAAAAAATCTACATTCCAATTGTCTTTCTTATACAGAGTATAAGCATAAAAATGCAATGGACACCAAAATATATTGTCAACACCATTGAAAATGAAGATAATGACAACCATCAATTTCTGAAACAGAATTTGGGACTCACTAAAACACCCAATTATAAATAGATAGAGTTAAGAAGTTTTACCTTATATATAGGTCCAAATACTCCTTCACCAAGCTTGTGAGTTGGGTGGAAATCTTTAATAACAGTGGCAAAAATATCAAATGTAAACTACTTCTGTTCTTGTGCAGCAATCTTGTCCAATTCCTCTTCAGGTTGGCCCTCTAGTTAAAAATCAAAACATGCATTTATGATGAAACCATACATATAAAAAATAAAATAAAAATACATTCAATCATAACAAAGCAAGAACAGAACCTAACCGATCATAAAATAAGAAGAAAGATGAAACCAAAAGAGAAATAAATGGTTTATTCCTTATGCAAACATGAATCAGAAAATTAGAAAGAGATTAAAAAGAGATTCAGACTGAATATGAGATTGAGAAGTGGAATGAGATTGATAATGAGATTCTTGAATAAAGAGTAATAGAAGAAGCAGAGGAATAATAAAATGCACTAATTTCAAATTGAGTATAGCTATCAGACCTGAAAACTTGCAAGGTCATAGGTTACTACTTAGAAAAATTTAAATCATCTTTTGGAAAGCTCTTGTTATAAAACAACTGGACACACTATTCTAGGTTAGACTATATAAAACCATTAATGCTTTCAATCAACAGGCGGTACAGATTGTATCAATCATCGATGGTCTCTTAACCCAAGCATTCACATGTCAATAGTGAAAGAAAAGAAACAAACAAATGCCCATACCTTTGAGATAGAACAATGTCAACATTAATAGAGCACTGCCATCTTGGAAAGACAACCAACGGAGTGTCTTCAACCTCTGAAATATCCAAGTGAAATTGTAAGTCTTCACATGATGTAAGTGCAATAAACACACCTATAGAACAAATAAAGATCAATCCACGGACTACCACTAAGATAGGTATGTAATGGAGGCAAGCAAGGGTTAAATGTATATTCACCAGATGAAATTGCATCGCTTTAAGCATGCACAAAAAGAGTAACAAAGTCAAAATGAAACAACAATAACAACTGCAAAGTTGTAAAAAATCACAAGCATATAGTAAAACTGATAACTGATAAGCAATTGAAGAAATTATTCTTGAATTGGAGGCAACTGATGCAATGAGACATTTCTGTTTCCATCTCTCAGTTCCTAAAGACTCTCAATTAGCCTTAGACATTGATTAAAAAAGAAAAGAGTAAACTTATAACATTCATAAATTAAAGGCAAGTAAATTTATCATAAGATTAAATCACTGGAAACACGATAATTCTAGTTGGAGTTTTATATTTTTAATTATCTACTCCAATAATACAAATCATTTAAATTCAACAGCAATGTTGTACTATGCTGTGTATGAAGGTTCATTCATGATGGGAAGATTTCGCCATAAATTAGACAAAGCTAGTCCAGACTCACCAATTTTTAGTAGTATAACTGCTGCTTTCCTTAATTTTAAAACACTCATGGATCTCCATATTCAAGTGGCATATAAATCACAAAATTATAATAGACAACCGGTGGCTGCCAGGAATACACAAGAGAGCCGCAACAACCACGGATTATCTTATTGGTTTCATGACAGTATCTTAAACAGCTGTTATTTGTATTGCCACGGGAACCTACTCTGCTACTCTGTATATTCTACATGCTAATAATAACATGATAGAAGCTGCGAGTTCTTTCTGTGTTGTGAACCAACACGAGCAATCCCATAGTAAAATCATATTTATGACATAATAACATCAAAACCAAGATGAACAATCTACCAACAGAAGAAAGAGATTCAAAATCACTTGTTTTCCAGTCCAGTGTAAGCCGATCCTATTATAATGGGAACAAACAGAAAAATATATAACAGCAGAGATCCATCTTACCTCAATGAAGTGAACAATAACACCAATATCATAGCCATTTGTGTCTTTTAAGGTTAAAAGAGCTTCAAAAATCATTGTGCCGTATATGAGCAACAGAACAATAGTATTTAATACCACCAAATAGGAAAAAGCAACAAAGAAAAAAGTAAATAGGTAGACTTCTTGTATATACAAGAATGCTTGAGGTATCAAAAGGCAATGAGCAAATAAACAAAAGAAGACTAAATGCCACTAACAGTACTATGCACGCACTTTAAACTTTAAAGCAGCAACAATAAAGTGCAAAACACAAAACAGATCAAGTGACTTATGAGGTCTGAACTTCTACTTAACCAGAACCTCAGATATGTCAGCATACTTATCCTGCTTACACACAATTCCATATTTTGAATCCGAAACTGACCACACAAAAGAAAAATCATTATATTTGTATTTTGTAAAACAGTCTACCTTCAGCTGAATAGAACAGAACGCATTTATCATTGTGCAAGCTTAATCATATCAAATACAAACAAATTAATAAGGACAACATAACTCTGAAACTAGACAAATACAAGTAACTGTAGCATGTGAAATTGCCCCAATAAAAAAGTAAGGAGAAAGATCATTTGGGCGAGAAGATATTAGTTATCTCACAACATTCCATGTTAAGGAAGCATATGGCAAGCGATTAGGGCGAGAAGAACAGAAAAAAAAAAATTTCGGTCTGAGAAAAACAAATTAGAAATAAAAAGATGAAGAAGATAAAAAAGAACGCAGCAGTTGATTAAGGTGAGACCAAGAGAAAAAAATATTAAAAGATAATAATTAAAAATAGGTTATTTATAAACATGTAAACAACAATACTAATACACCGCTTACCCGTCTAATTTCTGCTGCAAAAACTCGAGTCATATGTGCAGGAAGTTCCTCTCTATCCAAATCCTACAACAGAAAAGATGCAAACTTCAGGAGAATGCTGAAAGCACAAATCACAATTACAAAAACCAAAGAATCATCTTAACCATGTCCAATCTCAAAGAAGTATTACTCAAATTAATAGTGTTACTTAAAGAAGTATTCCCTGTAGCATCCTAGTTCTGACATTGAAATGAAATTTTATCAAATGAAAAGATTATTGAAAGCATCTCACAAGTTTAGAAACCCTCTTCCACATGCATTAGTAAAAGCAATTAAGTGGACAGTAGACAAAACAAGTATTCTCTATAGCCCAACTTTAATCTGACTGGTATATATAATCTAAAATTTCTGGGAGGAAAAAGCTTGAAGAAATAAAGGGGAGAGATGAGATAAAAGAAGTTAAGGGCAGGCGATTTAGCGGAAAAGAGCAGGAGGAGGAGTTCTTCATTTGTTCAGAAATTGGAGAATTTTAACTTGCCTGTACTCCATCAATGATACAGCGATCGCCAAGACCGAGTGACGAACACAGTAACAACAACTCTGCGCGGCACAGTGGTCATGAATTTGCAAGGAAAAAAAAGTGTCTACAGAGAAAAAATAGATAACGTAAGGCATGGATCAATTAGTGAACAGTATTCCTCTCTTCAAATTGTAGTGGAGCGAGAAAAGAAGAAGGGAAAAGAAGGTATCAACGATGATTAGGGCGAGAAGAAGCGATTGTATACATCGAAAGAAAATACGGTTGAATGAATGCAAGGGGGTAACGATTTTAGAACTCATTATTTAGAGCAACTTCAACTACGTAGTAAATTTGCTATTTTTAAATAGATTTATTATTCAATTATACAGCAAATTAAACAGTGATTTTATTACATTTAAACAGTATTTCCTATTTTATTAGATAATATTATTTTTTTTATACTTTAGTCATATATTTTTATAATTATAGTATTTTAACTCAATTCTATTCTAATTATTTTATTTTTTTATACTTTAGTCATATATTTTTACAATTATAGTATTTTAACTCAATTTCATTCTAATTATATTTTTTTTTACATAATATTTATTTTGTTTACTTTTTAATTAATAAAATATAAAATTAATTTAATGTCTCGTTATTTATATTTTTATTATTTACATAATTATTTATATTAATTATATTCACATAAATATAGAATAAATATTGAATAAATATTATAAATATTACATAAATTGTGATATTTTATATTATAATAATAAATGATAGTTAATATTTATTAGACTATTATTTTTAAACTAATTTTGGTTCTAATTATATAAAATTTAGATTAAAATAATTAATTGTTAAACTAAACTATCATTAAAATAAATATAATATTTAATTAAATAATATTTATAAATACTATTAAAATCAAATAATTTGGATGAATATGTAAAAAATATAAAGTATGGGTGCAATTTGTAAAAATAATAAAAAGTAAGAAAATAATAAATAATAAGAGATATAAAAGAATATATTAAAAATATTCTTTTTGGTGTGTAAATTGATGTTATGGGTTGGAGATGAAACACTGTACAAACAGCAAATTTGATGTAAAATGTGCAGCAAATTTACTGTTTGGATTAGAAATTGCCTTAAATTATTATGCATTTTTTTCATTTTGAAAAGGGAATTAAAATTTTGTATTGGTTAATTTCCTTTCACTATATCTCCTGTGTTAGTTAAAAAAAATAATAATAATAGTCAAGCTAATGGTATTATATATGCTGAAATATTACCAAGTGAAGGGGTGCAAAATAGTGGAATAAAAAACAGACAAATTGTGGAAAATATAAGGTAAGATGAGGAAAGTGAATATTCCTTTTTATTTCTACTGTGGTGTAAAAGAGGATATACTTTCCCAACAAAAAAAGAAAGAAAGATATACTTTCATCACTGGGAAAAAGTTGATAAAAAGAATTTTAAAAAATAAATGAGAAAAGGCAAACAGAGCAGCAACATCCATCGATCATTTGCAGATCCAGAGGCCAGAGAGTATCTTTCGGAATTGGAGCTTCTTTTTGCGAAAGAAAGTGCTGTAAGGCAGCAAAGCAAAGTGAAAGCTGCATCTCAAATTAAAAGCACCTTCATTCCACATTAGTGCCAAGCCATCGCTACCCCAACTATGCATGTTAGAGGTTTTGTTATTTAAAAAATAATAATAATAACTTAAGATGTGTGCATATGGATAAAATCTTTTTATTTTACTCA
Source organism: Mallotus repandus (assembly GCA_949671775.1). Classification (NCBI taxonomy): domain Eukaryota; kingdom Viridiplantae; phylum Streptophyta; class Magnoliopsida; order Malpighiales; family Euphorbiaceae; genus Mallotus; species Mallotus repandus. The sequence goes on from CATIWM010394607.1 coordinate 5,333, forward strand.
TTAATTTTGAAATTATCTTAAATCTAAAAATTCTGGATTTAAATATTAATATAGTACAATAAACAAAAAATAATATTTTTACTAAACATTTAATTGAATATATTTTAGCTGAAATTTAAAATATTAAATTTTAATTATTTCAATAAACACCTTTGTTCAAATTTAATTTAAATTTAGATTAATTAATTTTGAAAATATAATAAATTTATTTAAATTATTTATTAATCTAAAATTATATAATTACTTAAGAAATTATCAAGATTTAAATTAAATCTAAATTATTTAATTCCAAACACAACATTAGTAAATTCTGTCAATATTATGTATATATTCTTAACAACTTTTACATATATATATGGATTGGGGAGGAGGATTAGAACCGTCAATTTTTAGTATGTCAAACAGAAGCTGTCAATATTATATTATGATTGCATTATTCTATTGTATATATTGGGTTCTATTTGGATGACAACTATTTTGGATAGCATGTGGATTTAATTATGTAGGGATTTATAATTAATTTACGTTTTTTGTTCCTTTTTCTTTTGTAGATTATGAAGAAAAAGCAAGCAAACAAACACCCAAATAAGCACCGGCAATGCCACCGTGAGAAAACAAGTACAGCTAATTGCAATTGGAACTTCTAGCAAAAGAACAAAAGGGTAATGGCCCACTGAAATGAAACAATAGAAGCGATTTGTGTTGGACGGCCTAATGACAGCACAAAGCATTTTTTTTATTATTTTTTTGTAAAAGGTACAAAAAAAATTCTTCAACTTTCACAAAAAAGAGCACCTTAAATAAAAAAAAATATATAAAAGCTCGTAATCTTTTAAAAGTAGTTCAAATAGATTTTTTTGAAATTTAAAATATGTCTTAACTTTATTTTATTTTTTATATCTTTTTTTTAGATTTGACCTTACATTTTTATTTTTATATATTAAATTTTTTTATTTTTATGTTGAATAAGTTTTTTATACTTGGATAAATTCAATTAGTTTTGTTAATATTATAATTTATGAATAATTCATATTTTTTTTCCTGTACTTTTATTATTTTTTAGTTCTTACCCCTACATTTTTATTTATATGGATTTAATTCCTACACTTTTATTATTTATACATTGAATTCTTACACTTTTATTTTGTCATACATTGAGTTCTTAATTTAAAATTAATACACTTTTATTTTGTTGTACATTGGGTCCTTAAAGGACCCAATTTGTGACAAAATAAAAGTGCAGGAACTAAATCCATGTAAATAAAAGTATAAGGGTAAAAGTCAGAAAACAATAAAAGTTCAGGGACAAAAATATAGGTTATTCCTATAATTTATGTTATATTTTAAATAAATTTTAAACTCAATTATTTTTCAATTAGATAATTTAAAAAATATTTTTTTTTTAAATTAGGCTATTTTACAATAAATATTTGAAGAATAATATTTTTTAATTAATAATTTTATTTATATTATAAAATATAATTAATTTAAGATAAAATATAAAATTTGTTATATTTTATCTTAAATTAATTATATTTTTTCATAACAATTAAAATTATAATGAAAATATGTTAACTTATTTTATTGTTCAAATATTTATTATAAAATAGCCTAATATAAAAAATAGTTTTTAAAAATTTGTCTAATTTAAATTTGATACTTGGATAAAAAATTTCAAAATTTAACACAAATTTTAATATTAAAAATTTTAATGAGTTTTATCCTTATAAAAAAATTTCATTTATAATATATTTAATTGAAATTATATATTTAAAAATAATTAAAAATATTTAATTAGTTTTGTTTATCATTGTTGATGTAACTAATAATTTAATTAAAATTTCTAGAATTTGATTGTAAAAATTTTTTTTATAAGATTTAATTGAAAAATACTATAATAATTTATAAAAGTAATGGTAATGTTATCCCTAACAAGTAGAAAATAGAAGGCAACACTTTTATTTGTCAATATTGAGTCCCCACACTATTATTTTGGCATAATTTGAGTTCTTAATTTGATAGGGTTTGAAATTGTCGTCATATTAAGCACCCAATGTATGACAAAATAAAAGTATATGAACTCAATGTATAGAAATAAAAGTGCATGGGTCAAAATAGAGTTAAATCATATTTTAAATTTAAAAAAGGATCTATTTGAACTATTTTTAAAAGTTTATGAGTTTTTTTATACTTTTTTTTCACCTTTTACCTTTTTTTTTTTTTTTTTGTCGTTTGCTCTATTTCTCTACCTTAATTTATGAGGTGAAAGAAAGGCCAAGATAGATATATTAGGTTTATGTTTTCTTTTTCTAGCTAATATTAATATACAAATAAATCATTAATGATATTTTTTTATGGATAAATCATTTTGATCTTGAGATTAGTTTTTCTTTTAGAAAAAGAATACATGCATCATTATATAGTCTTGCTTTTTGTTACCATAATCGGCATATTTTATTAAATTAAATTAGGTAATTAATTTAATTTGTGAAATTATAATTCACTTGGAAAAAAATTATGATTAGCTTAATTCGAGACTTTTATAAATGATTTGATTTTGCAACATTTTTCATTTAATTTTTTTCTTTTGACCATTTAGAAAGGAAAAATGGGACTTGATCTTTTTTTGGTAATAAGACTTGATATTTTTTCACCCACAATACTTTTTGAAGTTTTAATCATTTGACCAATTCCTTAGAACCATTTTACCATAAATTTTTATGTATAAATATCTTTATATTTTTATATTTAAACACGCACAATTTTAATGACAGATATAATACAATATTTAAATTATAATTTTATCTCTACCAAAAAAATTATAGTTTTATGCGTTTAAACAATTCATTATTTTTAGAATATATTTAAAAAAAAAAAAGTTAGCCTCTGGTTTAAAACCAAGCACTGGATGTGTTTGTACATGCCAAGCGGTCAAGCATAGTTATAGAAGTATGAGTCATGACAGCACGTGAGAAAAGTATAAAATGGATTATAAAATGCTGTTAAATTAAAGGTTTAACCCCGTAATAACATCTCTAATACACTCTTTATTTCACATAAACTCTTTATTATAAAAAGTGATTATAAAAAATAGGACTTCAATCCACTCTCTATCTCCAAATTATAGATTAGAAAATGAGTTTGACTTTCTACATGTACAAAATCAAAATTTACTATCTATCTCACTCTTTATACAAAGATTAATTAATTAATGCAATTTTTTTTCTATACATATCCTTATAATCTATTGATTTCTTTTATTACCTAAAATTTTTTTCTCTTTCTTTCCACAATATTTAAAAATTAAAATTAAATGCTTCTAAGATAAAATAAAATGAAGTGTGAAATATAAACAGTGCATTGGACTTAAATAAAATTATTTACTTTTTATATTGAAAAATTCCTTAAGATGTTTTTTACTACTTAAAATATGTTATTTACTACCTAAAATATGCTCTTTATTTTAAAGAGTAACATTAGAGATACTTTAAGTACATTAATGCATTTATTGTACAACATAATAGCCAAATTTCACCCATAAATTTAGTGTAATGGTGCATTTTTGCCTCTTATATTTGGCCCTAGGAGCATATATGTCCCATTTCTTTTTTTAGCCCAAATAAGTTAGGGTTATGCTCAAAATGTGAATTTAAGCCCCTCATACTGGCCTAATAAATGGCTGTCTGAAATTTTTGTTACCTCTTTAGTTGACATGGCGTCCATGCAAGCTTGAATGGAGCCTATGTCTTTCACGTGTGAATAAATGAATGAAAAACATTATTTGGGAAGAAATATTTTCACACTTCTTCTGCATTAACTCTCCTAACTACTTATGAGATGTTCAGAAAAAAGAGAAGAAAATTCCCATTTTCTTAACCCTAACCTTGAAACAAAAATGGCAAGAACCATCATCATTTGAGAAAGAATGGAGGGATAAAAAAGGAAGGTCTGCATTGTCACTTACCGTCCGAAGTCAGTAAGTTTTGGTCTCTCTCTGTGTCTTCATCTCCTTGCTAAGTTTCTATATCTTCACTAATCACTATTCTTTGCTTCAAATTTCTCAACTTTAATTTGTTTTCTTATCTAGGTTCTTTTTAATTTTGAATTTGGAGCTAAAACAAAGCAGGAAATTTGTTTTTTGCTGCTTGAGACCTTGCTTTGTAGATGCAAATATAATGATTTGATTTTTTCTAAATTAATGTTTTTCTTTGCTGGTATTGTTATATTGATTTGTTTATGTGGTTTGAGACATGGGTTTCTGTTCTAGATTCTTTGCTTTGTTTTAAGATTTTGATATCTATGTTTGATTATTTGCTAGCCATGTTCGAAGGGAGGAGTTAAAGACACAACAAACACCCGTTGCTTCATGGGATGGTGTCTTAATTTGATAACGCGCTACCAGCTTAGCAGAAAAGCGAAGAAGGCATCGTTGGCTGCTGCTAAACTCAAACAAAATAAACTTGATAAAGTTTGTCGCAGTAAGCCACTGCAAGGCATAAGCATAGAGCCTGTCGAAGGTTTTAAAGTGTTTAAGTCAAGAGAGGATGTTATGCAAAATATTATGCAAGCGTTAACAGATGTTAATGTCAATCTGATTGGAGTGTATGGGATGAGTGGTGTGGGTAAAACTACAATGGCGACGAAGGTTGCTAGTCGATCGCAGGAACAAGGGATTTTCAAATCGATGGTTATCAAGACTGTAACCCAGACTCCAGATTTAAATGCAATTCAACAAGAAGTCACATATTGCTTAGGTTATAAATTTGATGTGAAGAAGTCTATTAGTTTACCAGCAGGTGAGTTGAGAGAGCAAATAAAAAAAAAAAAGAAAATACATGTGGTTCTAGATGATGTATAGAAAAAATGGACCTGAAAGAGATAGGCATTCCTTATGGCAATGACCATAAGGGATGCAAGATGTTGATGACGTCAAGAGACCAAAATGTGTTTTTGGAGATGGATATGCAGAGAGATTTTCAGCTTCTCACTTTAGATGATGAAAAGGCATGAGATCTATTTCAGAAGATAGTTGGGGACTTTAAAGTTTCCAAACTACAGCCTGTTGCCATTGAAGTAGCAAAGAGATGTGCATGTTCATTTATTCTCGTTGTAACGGTTACTTCGGCTTTGAAAAATAAAGGTTGTTTGAATAGAGGGATGCCTTGGAAGAGTTGAAAACATTTGATAATATGGGAATTAATGAGCAAGCATACAAAGCCTTAGACTTGAGCTACAACTTTTTAGGAGATGAAGAAAAGTCCTTGTTATGTCTTTGTGTACAAGTGTCCACCAACATTTCTACTAGTTTGTTGTTGTTACTTAGTTTGGGGTTTGGCTTATCTAAATAGTGCACAACAGTACAACCCATGAGAGAGAGACTACTTAAAGTGGTTAATGACCTCAAAAGGTCCTATTTTTTACTGGAAGGCAGAAACGAGTTCCATGCTATGATGTTGTTCGCGATTTTGCAACCTCAGTTACAATGAAGGATTATCGTGTCTTAGCGTTATTAAATGCCATTGAATTGCAAGAGTGGCCAAAGGAAGGTACATTTGAACAATGCACTGAAATTTTAGAATGCCCAAATCTCCTATTATGTAACTACCAAAACAAGTAGGGAATTTGACTCATTTGTGACTTTTGGATTTGAGAAGATGTAAAGAACTCCAATTGATTCCTATAGGCGTCCTATCATGTCTGACCCGATTAGAGGAGTTGTATATGTGATAGAGCTTTGTTCGATGGGATCATGAAGAAGGGCGCAATGCTAATTTGGCAGAATTGAAGCTTTTGTCGAATCTAGTTGCTTTAGAAATGCAAATCATTGATGCAAAGATTCTGCCTAAAGACTTGTTCTCTGCAAAGCTAAAAAGGTTTGAAATATTAATTGGAGAAAAGCGGAACTAGCACTGGGACTGGAGCTTTCCATTGCAATTTTCCCCTTTCCATTGCAGAGTTGGCTTCCATGGCGAAGAGGAAGGAGGTTTTTTTTTTAACTTAATGAAGACGAGGATTTAAAATAGGTCAAACGTTTGCTATGTCAATCACGAGTTAACGACCCCTCACAGTCGTTTTTACGATGTCAGCATGAGGGGCTTAAATGCACCTTTTGACATAATCGTAGCTTATTTGGGCTAAAAAAAAGAAAGGAGACATATCTGCTCCTAGGGTGAAACATGAGGGGCAAAAATGCAGCTTTGCCATCAATGACTACTTATATACATTGATCCTCTTTTAATGATTCATCATGAGCGATAAAAAGTGTGAATATTTTTTTTTTTGGAACATAAGAAATATTATTAAAAAACTAAATAGATTTCACACTGAAGATACACTCCATATCCTAAGGGATTGCGGGATTTCCAGGCAAGTCTGGAACTGTCTTCTTCTTAGAGATAATAGTACAGATTTCTTTCAGCTGGATTTAAAGTTGTGGCTCTTGAATAATATTGCAAGCAGAAATAAGATTGATCAGTGGCAGTGTATTTTTGGCATTAGTTGTTGGAAATTATGGCAGATTTGAAATGACAAAATTTTCGGTGATCGGCGAGGTTCTCTTGGAGAAATTATAAATGATATCCGGAGCAGAGTCTTTGAGATTGACAGTGCTTGAAATATCATCAAGTTTTTCAACCACAACGAAGGCAAGAGACTAGAAGCTACGGTGGGATAGAGGTTCCCTCCGGAGGACTGGTTCAAGCTAAATACTGATGGGGCAATCTCAAAGTACTGCTATAATGCTCGAGCTGAAGGACTGATTCATGTCGCAAATGGCTACTAGATGATAGGCTTATGCATGAACATTGGTAATTGCACTGTGTTGCAAGTTGAAGTGTGGGGAATGTTTTAGGGCATTTCCTTAGCGTGGCAGACTCGAATTCGCAAGCTTATAGTTGAATGTGACAACAGAATTGCAGCTCAAATGGTCCAGGGAGAGGTCCACGTTCATCCTACTATCACCTCTCTGATTAATGGCATTCGTCAACTCCTGGCCAAAAACTAGGATGTGTAGGTGATCAATGTGTACCGAGAGGCCAATAAAGCAGCAAATTACTTGGCCTCATCTGCTGATCAATATCCTTTGGGCGTCCACATTCTCGAACAAGCTCCAGAGGGGATTAAGGATGTTCTTCATCAAGACCACATAGGTGTTACTTTACCTCGTGTGATTGTGTGTAATTGAGACTTTTGTCTCTGTTTCTTTATCCAAAAAAAAAAAAAAGAACTAAATAGAGTGAAAAAAAAATTGGATAGGGGTGGGGGAGGACATAAAACCCACAAAGGATTAAAACGTAACATAGCTATATTTTTTACAACCCAGTCAGCTGCTCTATTAGCAATCCTATGTACAAAGCAAAAGACATACTGATTCAATGGGTTGAAAAGGGTCTTAATATCATTTACAATAGGCTGAATTTTCCAAGGGCAACGTGAACATTTAAATTAAAGAATATGGTTCAAATTTCTATATTTTCCTTACTATTTTTCATTGTAATGAAAAATGAATTACTTCAACTAATTAAAAAAAATTTCTTCTAACGCGTACAATTTTTTTTTATTGTATCTTTAGCCAATGAATTTCACAAATATTTAAAATGTTATATAGATCATGACATAAGGAAAAAAATATTTATTAACAATTATTTTATTATCATAATAAAATTATTTATAAATATATATATTATGTCTTCTCAGTCAGCAATTGTCCTAATGAATGTATTTGTAAAGTAAATCTTATTTGCTAAAAAAATTGTTTCAGAACTATATATTTGATTATTTATTAAAAATTAATAAGCTGAAATTTCTCAAATATAATTTTACACTATGTCATGAATTTCACATTCAATTAATCTTCAATTAAATAATGTTTTGATGCGTGATTTTAAAAGAAAAATAATTAAAAATATTAGTCCGATCAGGATAACCTAAGCAATAGTTTACCCTTCTTTTTTTAATTAAATATTATCTAAAAATATTAATAAAAAATATATTATCTTGTATTAAAGTCGTGATATATTTAATCATGTTAAATTAATTATTATAAAATTTTTACTGTTATTATAATTTTAATAAAATAAAATAAAATTAATTAAAATTTAGTAAACTTTAAATATTAATAATAAAAAAACTTGGGAGGATGATTATATGCGAACGATTCTATGGAGTTATGATTTTTGAAATATCAGTCTCAAAAAGTGGTCATCTCCAATCCATACTCAAAATGAGGAAACAATGAGTTTTTGTCATCGATTCATACCCAATTCTTGCACTATTTTTGTGCAAGTGAATACAGCGAACACATATAAAACAAATAAATATAATATGTAATAAAAATTATACATTAAAAATAATATTTATTATAAAAAATATAAATATATATGTAATGCGATAAATATTTAAATTTAGATGTAATGTAATAAATTTTTAAATATTATAAAATAAAATATAAAAAAAGAATATAAAGAATATTTATTTAATGTTAAAAATAATATAATTTAATTAAGTGGAGAAAAATTATTATAAAAATTATATTTTAATGTAAATTTAACACCATTTTAGTATTTATGAGCGGAAATGTCTTGACTCGAGTTTAGACGAAATGGCATCATAACGAATCGTGGTTAAAAACTTGTTCTTCTGATGTCATTACACAATAACATGTGTTGGGGGGACAGGTAGGACCCCCGGCACAGCATCAAGATGCAAGACGATGATGCATCATCAACACCATATCTCAGGGTTTCTGATATGTTTCGTACCACCATCATAAAACAAAATTTACTAAAGGGTTAAAAATAGAAGACGAATTAACTTACCTTCACCCATCATCTTAAAATTATAAATTTATTTTAATTTATACACATATTAAACCTGAAATTTTTAGAATGTATTATTTAAAATCTATATTTTTAATAATATTAAATAAAAATTACATTATTAATAAAATTAAATAATTCAAATAAAAATATATGTATTAAACGAAATGTTATTTAGCAAATTAAATATCATGTAAAAACTTATAATTTGAGATAAATGAAAAAAGTGAGCTTATAATCTTGGAACATATAAAATGTTTAATATTTTATGTTAGAAAATTATTTTTATATTTTTTAAATGAAATTGCAATTTTTCATTTAAAAATTATATCATTTTACTTGTATAATTTTTTATTAAATATACATTTTATTTAAATTGTATAATTTATTAGAATAATGTAAATTATTCAATTTTAACTAAAAATATACTATAGTTTTATTACATCAGTAATATTTTTGTTAGCATGTGTAAAAGTTAAAGGAGATAAATAATTTTTTTTTTTGATAATTTATGATTTTTTTTACTTTTGGTCTAGTGGTTTTTTTAGTAATATTTCAGTATCATGTAATATGTGTCACTATTAATTTTAAGCTAAACTTACTTACATCATTAATTATAAAAACATGAACGTTCACATACTAACATAGATGTCGACATAATGTGTTAGTGTGGATGCTAACATGTGTTGACCTGTTGGTGTGGATATTAATATCATCATCTACAAATTTAGTTAAAATTTATTAATGGCAGTCAATCGATATCACAAAATAACTACGGACTCAAAAGTGGACACTAAATTAGAAAGTATTTTTTTTACTTATACCAAGTTAAAATAAATTTATAATTTTTGTTGGCATAAAATCTAAATATCCAATAGAAAATTTAACTCTTATCCAAAATTTGTTCATATAATTTGACTAACCGTTATGTATAAATCCCCTTTGATAAAAAAAAAATTGTATCAATCCCAATAAGAAATCTTTTGAGATTTTTTTCTATATCCGGTTTATTACATTAAATTATTGGATTTTACACTTAATTAATTAAAAAAAAATACGTTTTTTTATATTACACATCCAACCATTTGATACAATAGATTGAATGTAGGTAAAAATTTCTCTTTTTAATATTTTATTTGTGATGATTACATATCTAGCCACTTCAATTATATGTGGTTCACAAGTTTTTTATTAAAAAAATGAATAATTCATATTTTGTCCCTTGTACTTTTTTATTTTTCTTAATTTATCCCCTTCACTTTTATTTATATAGATTTAATTATCATACTTTTATTTTTGTTCACATAAAACTCTTGTACTTTTATTAACTCTTTCAATAAATATAATTATGAAAATTTTCATCATCTATGTTATAATTTAATTATTTATATTATAAAAATACTTTTAAATGCCAAATACTCTTAGAAAAATTAAATGTAAATTATATAATTAAAAATTATTAGTTAACAAAATTTTTATCTAATATTATAAAAAATAAAAACTTAAGCAAAATTCTACTAAATTTATTTAGTATCTGACAAAAATTGTATTTTATTTAACAAAAATTGTATCCAACAAAAATTCTATTAAACTATTTATTTAGAATAAACTAAAATAAAATTTAGTTGAATATTGCTTAAGTTTTTATTTTTGTAATATTAGATAAAAAATTTGTTAACCAACAAATTACAATTATATAATTTAAATTTAATTTTCATAAGAGTATCTGGCATTTAATAGTATTTTTATAATTTTTATATTAAAAATAAATATAAGTAATTAAAATATAACATAATTGAAGAAATTTTTAAAATTATATTTATTGAAGGGGTTAATTTTGCTAAAATAAAAGTAAAAGAACTTAATATTCATAAAAATAAAAGTATAAGGGGTTAATGTGAAAAATAAAAATAGAGGGAGTAAATCAAGAAAAAATAAAAGTATAAGAACTTAATCTATACAAATAAAAATGGAGGGGTAAATTAAGAAAAAAATAAAAATGTGGGGTAAAATATAGGTTATTTCACATAAAAAAATTGAATACATTATTTATTAAAAATTAAATAAAAATATTAATAAAAATAACATAAATAAAAAAATAATATAACATATTAAAAAAAATTCATTAATGTAATTTTTTTAATATTCTTCAATTATATTGATAATTTTTTTAATTTACAATTATAAATTGATTATTTGTTTTTTAACTGAATTTAATTATAAAAAGGCAAAGGGTCAAATAAGCCCTCTATGTTTATGCCAAGACTCAAATAAACCACCTATATTTTTTTAGGGTAATGTAAGCATAAGAATTTAAAAAACCAACTATGTGAGCCCCTCATTTCATCAGCCTGACATCCCCAATTAAGTCTTGCTGAAGTGGACGATAATGGAGTCCAAAAATCACATAATATTTTTTTAATGAAAAATAAAGAATATACATGTGCGGCAAAGTTTAAAATAGCTCCATTACTTTTTATATTTTTCAATAATACCTTCTTTTTCTTTTTATTTCAACAAAAAAAAACTTATCCCTTCTTCCAGTGGAGCAATAATAGCTCTTTGAAGACTGCACAGCTCAAAAAATCAAAAATGCCAAAAATGTTTGAAGAATACCAAATTCCATTCTTATTTCTTTCTATTATCTCACAATACCAAGCATCATTTTTTTTCATTTTCATTCACTAAAAAAAATTATACCTATTTAATAAAGAAGTTAGATTTTTTATTTTTATTATTTTGTGACATGACCTAATGCTCAAATGTTAAATTTTTATGTGGGTGTTTTTTCAAAATCTGGATTTTAGACAATTCCCAACAAGCAAGCACACTAACATTCAATAATTAATTATACATAAAAATAATAATAACACCAATAAACGAAACAAATTTTTTTACAATAATGTCATATTTAATTTGAACAAATTAATAGTTAACCATACATTTTTTTTTAGTTTTCTACACTCAATAATTTAGAGAAAAAAAAGCTACAAATTTGAAGCAAATTTCCCAAAATAAAAATAACATTTAAATCCATAAATCTAAACCTAAAAAAAGAAAAAAAAATTAGCATATTTTAGTTTTGATGACTCCCTCTATTAAAAATCTCATTATTACCTTATAATAGAATCAATCCTCTGTATGCTCAAAAAAAAAAAATTCAATCCTCGGCAACTTTAATTGCTACTTAAACCTATTGATAAAGTCATTTGCTTTAGCATCATCAATCTCTGTCATTCTACTACCACCACCGCTCTTCCCTTCTTTTATAGTTGTTGGCCACCGGGATTTAACCGCAATGTCATCTTCTTCAACATGAGTAAGAGCAGCCTTGCCGCTGGCAGATTTCTTTATCTTTTTTGGGAGGCTTTTTGGGTACTTATTCATAAGTTGTTTTTTTATCTGATTTAAACATGCCCACTCGGTTATTAGTATTACTCTTTAACTTACTATAAATCTCATCAAGTGTCTGTTCTTGACCTTGGATTTTATCTTCACTTTCTTCTTCTCCTTTATCCTCTTCTTGTTCTTGAAGCACCTATTGTAGTTGTTCTTAACGTGAATCTTGGAGGAAGGTGAAATAGGTAGTGGGTGTTTCTTGATTTTTGGGTAATTCCTGAGAGAAGTAGTTGTAGAGATTGATGGACTTGATTCTTTGAAGCATAGGAGATCTAGAAATAAAAAGTTGGTTTTGATGGTATTCTTTAAGAGGGGACTACTATGGGTATTACTTTTGTCAAAGTGATGGGTTTTTTAAAGTGTTACATTAGTGGGTTTAGGGGAATTATGACTATAGAAGTTGATAGATTTGAGTCTCTGAAGAACAGAGGGAGATCTAGCAATTTGGTAGTAGAGGTTATGTTGTTGCTGTTGTTGTTGAGCAAAAGTAGAAGTAGACATGGGTTTTTGCGTGGCTAGACTAGAAGTAACATAAATGGTGCCAATCATGAGATTGAGGAAGAGAAAAAGACCAGTTGGGGCGAACTAACTGTTCATGGATGCCCAGATGGAGGGTATCGATGTTACAGATTCTTCAAACATTTTTGGCGTTTTTAATTCCTTGAGTTGTGCAGTCTTCAAATAGCTATTGTTGCTTAGGTGGAAGAAGGGATAATTTTTTTGTTGAAATAAAATGTAAAAGAAGGTATAATTGAAAAATATAAAAAGTAATGGAGCTATTTTAAACTTTGCCACACATATATATTCTTTATTTCTCATTAAAAAAAATGTTGTCTGTGATTTTTTGGTCCCATTATCGTCCACTTTAGCAAGACTTAACTGGGGATTTGACGGCTGATGGAATGAGGCGCTCAAATGGTTGATTTTTAAATTTTTTGTGCTTAAATGACCCTAAAAAAAGATAAGTGGCTTATTTGAGTCTCGGCATAAATATAGGGGGTTTATTTGACCCTTTGCCCATTATAAAATATGAACTAAATTTGTATGATAGAGAGAAAACTAAAATTCATATGAAATAATGAAGTACGATACTTTAAATAGGGTGGAGTATCTGTGTCCGACATTTTAAATAGGATGGAGTATCTGTGTTCGACACTTTTCGAATATCGACACTTGCCCGGCACGAACCAACACTTATCCGACACATATTCAACAAGTGTCGTGTCCTGATCAGATACGTGTCCTGATCAGATACTTGTCATATTGTTTTATTATTTATTTTTATTTTTATGACATATGAAGGATATAACATGACACTTTTTAAAATATGACTTTTAATTTTTTATCACATTTTATATATGTCATGTATATAGTATTAATAGCTAGATTGTTGACCGAATGATTGTGGTTAAGTTTTAAATAATTGGAGCTTCTCTTTGTAATAGTAGCTCCATTTTTTATAGAGATCATATATATTGGTCACTTTTATATATGCCTTATATATGATAATGATAGATAATTAACTAAATGATTTAAATTTCATGAAATTTTTGTTTTACCACACTCACTTCATTTTTTTTAATAAAACATCTTTATATAACGAAAAATAAGAAAAACACACACATGTATATATATATATATATAATGGGTGTTTTACACCATATGGCTAGATGTAAGACACATAAATTAAATATAAAATAGTTGATTAATTAATTTTTCAAATCTAACCATGTGTAACATATCTGATGGTTAGATTTGAAAGATAAAATTAGATGTTTTATTTTTATTGATCAACTTTTTTATATTTATTTTATGTGTCTTACATTTAGCTATATGGTGTAAAACACCTATTGTATATATATATATATATAATGTGTCCTGTTGATATCATATCTTTAAATTTTAAAAATTACCGTGTCCATATTGTATTGCCGTATCAATATCGTATTGCAGTATTTGTATTCGTGCTTCTTAAAGAATAATATGCATGGAAGAAAACTCAAAAATTTTATCTAAAAACTAAATAGAATAAATATATTAAGAATTCATATTTATTAAATGCAAAAAATAAATTAAAAGAAACCACTATTAATTTATGAGATAATTAATGATCAGAAATTAAAATTATAACGAAGAGAGACTATAGAATTTTTGAGAAAATCATGATCTGTTTGTTAATAAGTTCAAATAACTAATTACGCGTTATTTTTGTCAAAATATTTTTTTTAAAAAAAGTGACGTTAAAAGTTGGTATCTATTTTTGCCGAAAAAACAGTATACAAATTTTTGAAAGTCACCTGTTCATGAAAAAAGTGTATTGAAATAAATAAATAAGGAAAAGGAATCACCGAGAGGGTACAATAGTAACTCTGTCCCTTTTAACTGAGGCCAAGATCATCACTCACGTCTCAAATTTTAATAGTGATGCTTTGAAATTTACACGTGTTCCTGTAGAAGTACTGTGTTGTCCACGCGCATAGCGCGTCATAATGAAGTGCAAACAACATAAAACGACCCACACAGGCTCCAAACATCACTCAAATACAGGATAAAAAGAGGGAGGGGCTTTCTTTCACACTTTTCTCCCTCAAAAATGGACTACTTTTCTCTCTTGTGCACTGGTGCTCTCCTCGCCGTTGGCCTCTACTGGTTCGTCTGCATTCTCGGCCCGGCTGAGGTTAAAGGCAAACGTGCCGTAGATCTCTCCGGTGGCTCCATCTCTGCTGAGAAAGTCCAGGACAACTACAAGCAATACTGGTCATTCTTCCGCCGCCCCAAAGAGATCGGGGCTGCCGAAAAAGTCCCTGATTTTGTGGACACTTTTTACAACTTAGTCACAGATATTTACGAGTGGGGATGGGGTCAGTCCTTTCACTTCTCTCCTTCAATCCCCGGTAAGTCTCACCGAGATGCCACGCGCCTCCACGAAGAGATGGCTGTGGATCTCATCGATGTAAAACCTGGAGACCGAATCCTTGACGTGGGATGTGGTGTTGGAGGTCCCATGCGTGCAATCGCTGCTCATTCACGCGCGAATGTCGTCGGCATAACCATCAACGAGTACCAGGTAAACCGTGCGCGGTTGCACAACAAGAAAGCTGGTCTGGATTCGCTGTGCGAAGTTGTATGCGGGAATTTCCTAGAGATGCCATTCCCAGACAACAGCTTCGATGGAGCGTACTCGATCGAAGCCACTTGTCACGCGCCGAAGCTGGAAGAGGTATATGCGGAGATCTTCAGAGTGCTGAAGCCTGGATCTCTATACGTATCTTACGAATGGGTTACAACTGATAAGTACAAAGGTAATGATCCAGAGCACGTGGAGATCATTCAAGGTATCGAAAGAGGAGATGCGTTGCCTGGACTAAGAAACTACGCGGACATTGCAGAGACAGCGAGGAAAGTAGGGTTTGAAGTGGTGAAGGAGAAGGATTTGGCAAAACAACCAGCGCGGCCATGGTGGACGAGGCTTAAGATGGGAAGAATCGCATACTGGAGGAATCACATTGTGGTGACCATGCTCTCTGCTCTAGGGATAGCTCCCAAAGGAACTGTAGACGTTCATGAGATGCTTTTCAGAACAGCCGATTACCTGACAAGAGGCGGTGAAACTGGAATTTTTACTCCGATGCATATGATTCTCTGCAGAAAACCTGAGACTACTACAACAACAACAACAACAACAGCTTCGGATTCTTAACTACATCAAAAAAAAAAAAAAAAAGAACAATAAAATTCTGGAGGTAACACCTGGTATTAATTATGTTTCAGTAGCTCTGTTCCACCAATTTTAATTTGTTACCTTCGTTTTTTTCCTTTTATTTTAGGTAAATCTTGATTTTTGTTATGATCTTTTGTATTTTTTCTTTGAATTTTATTTAAATTTCGTGGCTGGATCCTATGGGTTCCTTTCTTTTTCATTGTTACAGTGAAGAATCAAGAGTTATCTAAATTTTTTTTTGGCTGCGGCTATGAGCACTCAGCTCAGGGGACTGAACAACAGTACAAATACTGTTTATTTATTTATTTTTTTGGAGGGTTCTTTGTTATCGCCACACAAATTTTTTATATTTTTTAAAGAAGAATCTTGATCTCGGATTTTCCGCCCCTTTAATTAATGATATTTTCTTATATATGAGAAGGTGAACGGCATAGATCTAATCAGTAGAAACGAGCAGTAAGGGTTTGTTTGTTTTTGTTTGTTTTGGTTGTAGTTGATGATGATGAGTTGGGATGGGAGAGCACATGGATTAGAAAGGCACTTTAGGAAAAGAGAGCAAAAGGCTTAGGTGGCTAGCACTGGATCTTGACTTTCGCTCTGTTGTTAGTTTTGCCACGGTCCGTGAATTTCTGCCAAATTTGTTCAGCTTTTTTTTAAATTTTTTTGGGTATGTTTTGTCACGTTGTATCTTTCCTTTAATTTAATTTCAAACATGAGACCTAAAAAGTTGCCAGGAGATTAGCTTATATGGCCTCACCATCCACACTGGAATGAATCTGGATCTATTAATAAATGCATACATGAATTTCCCCATGATATATATATATAATGCCTTAAGTGCCATTCACCTTTAAAAAAAATTGTAAATCGGATTTACATTGTCAATTTTATCGAGCACTTTACATAAGAGCTTAATCTATGTTTGCATAGGTAGATTCATCATCATTGAACTGTTCAATTAGATATTATCAAAAAATGAAATAAAAACTTCAACACTAATTGCATCATGATGCTCTATCAAAGCTATCGAAGTACTAATCAAAAACCAGTGCATACATTATATATGTCAAAAGAAAGAGAACATTTCTATAACCAATCAACTAGTGCTTTCGATGTAACATTTGGTAACTATTACCCAGAAAAGCTAATGGAAACTTAACAATTCTGTTCAAATTTAAGAAGGAAAAAAAAAAAAAAAAGCGAAGCTAAGCAAGTTTTGTGAATTGAAGCATAATTACCCTTTACAGCTCAAAAGAACGAACAAAAGAGGCATTGTCAAGAGAAAAAGAGAAGCAAATCTATAGAAATTTTAGTAATAACTAAGGTCAAGACTTGCCAGGAATTGCTGTGCAGGAAGGCTGCGCTGTTTTTTTTCTTTCTCAGAGAGAAAGAAAGGCTGCGTTTCTTTGTTTTAGTAGTAAATGAGTTTGGGTTTGTGTTTTTGTTTCTATACACATGCATACAAACGCATGTCAACATAAGAAGTTGAGTCATCGTATAATGCAAGAGAAGAAGACACATCAGTTACTTATCTATCTTTTGTGATTCTTTTTTAATTTCCTTTTTTTTTTCCCATGTTAGTTAATTTCCATACTGTAACACATGCCCATCGTATTAAAGAGATAGATCCTTATGGGGTAGCTAGTTAAGGCTGAAGTGTTATCAGTTTATATGTACGCAGACATGATTGGGAGGTGAAACTGAATTATTAATTGACGGGCTGACTACAGTCCCAAGCTGTGAATCTTCTCTGAGGTTTTATGATTAAATTCGGCAGCAGCATACCATATGTTGATGGAGCAGGAGCATAATATTGGTGAATTTATGACATAAAGATGGACAGCATGGACTCAATGGACCATCTTCATGGCAAATAATGGCGCCTGGAGAAGGACTGCTATAGTTCTGGCAGGCTTTTAATTTGTTCACAAGCAACTATAAGCCATTCTGTTAATTAATTTTTTTTTTTTAAATGGTGGGCTAGATCGAATTTAAATTTAATATATAGGGTGTAAGCATAGCAAAGCATTGGTTTATTCCATTCATTCACAACTCAGAAGTTCGAAGAATTGTCTGAAAACACTAAGCTTGAGTTAGCTTGAAAGAACTTGACACGCTTAATTAAAAGCCCTGCCAGCTCTTTGGAATTTCTGGCAAAGCTTGGCTCAACTACATGCAATGCGGTGTGTTGGGACAAAATTCATGGGCCACCTTGGATTTGGAAAATTTTTACTTTGCCCAAAAAAAAAAAAAAAAAAAAGGAAGTTCCAACTCATGTCCTTGTGACACATGCTTTTTTTTTTTTATTGTTTCTTATGGCCTAAGTCAAGTGGGCTTACTCTAAGTTAAAATTTTAAATCTGGGCTTTACTAGTCAGTATCCTAACGAATATCTAATGACTGGACAAAGTCCATTTTGGTGAAGAGCACTGAAAGTTAGAGACTGAAATGTTTGTATTTGGCCCATAAAAAGGACTGTGCTCTGTGCGTGATGTTTCTACCCGCTTGGAAGGAATGTAAAAGAGCAAAGGGTAGTGATGCGATATCATCGCAATAATCTCAAAAAATCTAGCTAAACCCAAGACATGAACCACACAGCCAATGAGTGGCTAACATTTTTGGACAGTAAGATTGTGTTAGTAACTCCACTGACCCACTCCTGCGTCCTCTGTGCTCATTTTAGACTCCCATTTCCCACTCTTTGCTTCAAGCAACAGTTCTTTTGCCATGGCTACAATCACAAGTTTCCTGTCAAAGCCTCCATCATCTCTTTCAAACATCCCGAGAGTCGGTCCTCTTTGCTACCATGGCTCTTCTTTTTTACCACCCTTTTCCACTAAACACAAACCTATATCAACAAAAATAGAAACAAACAGAACAAACTTCATCATAAAGGCAACAGCTGCCCCTGATACCAAAAGCAAGAAGCCGATTAACGATGAAAAAGTACAAAAAATCCACAGTATGGAGGAATTTGATGAAGCTCTTAAAGCGGCTAAGAATAGGCTTGTTGTTGTAGAATATGCTGCTAGCCACAGCTTAAATAGCCAAAAAATCTACCCTTTTATGGTGGATCTCAGCAGAACCTGCGGCGACGTGAATTTCCTCCTTGTAATGGGTGATGAATCAGAACAAACAAGAGAACTCTGCAGGAGAGAAAAAGTAGATAAGGTTCCACACTTCACTTTCTACAAAGCCATGGAGAAAATTCATGAAGAGGAAGCCATTGGTCCAGATCAACTCATGGGAGATGTGTTATACTACGGAGACAACCACTCAGAGGTGGTGCAGCTACATTGCAGAGAAGATGTGGAGAAGCTGATTGATGCTCATAAAGCTGACCATAAGCTGATTGTTCTTGATGTGGGGTTAAAGCACTGTGGACCATGCGTGAAGGTGTATCCAACGGTTATCAAGTTGTCGAGGCAGATGGACACTGTTGTGTTTGCAAGAATGAACGGTGATGAGAATGATAGCTGCATGCAGTTCTTGAAAGACATGGACGTTGTTGAAGTGCCTACTTTCTTGTTTATTAGAGATGGTAAGATTGCTGGAAGGTATGTTGGCTCTGGTAAAGGTGAGCTTATCGGTGAAATTCTTAGATACCAAGGAGTTCGAGTAACTTACTAAGAAGCTATTGATCAAATTTGAGACATACGTTTGATTATAGTTTGTTTTACCAGAAATTTATGGGAAGCAAGGTCTGTGATTTATCTTGTTCAAATCTAGAAATGGATTTTTAAGTAGGTAGAAATGCTTAATTTGTCCCTGGTATTGAGCAAACAGATTGGCATATATCAACTGTGGAGACTGATACTTGGACAATAGAGAAATGTTAAAAACTATTAATTTAGAAGAAACATATATATGTTGTGTTTGTAATCTTCATTGAGCATACAGCTGTTTCTTATGCTATATATTTAGTGTTTGCTGCACAAATGCAGGTTCAGGACATATTTTTCCCCTCTGTTTCTTCATATTCTTATCGTCAGATTTTCAGTTAAGCACTATGGAGTAAGACCAAACTCGAGGACTTTTTCTTAAAAAAATTCTTGGTTTCATGCTTGATACGATCAACACTAAATTGCTTATGAAGAATGAAGAATCGGGTTGAAATAATGTCAACTAGATAACTGTAGGAGCTGCATACGAAGCAGTACTGTCTACCATTTAGTTGCCTCCTACCCCTTCTTATAATGAGAAATAGTATCTGCCACCAGAGCTATCTGATATAGCTAAATACTTGTTACTGGGCGGAGAAGAAATGAAACAATGCCAGACTGCAGTGCGTGCCACGCTTGAGTGAACTTTTGCATTGAAATTAATGAGATTAAAATGTTCCTAAAAGTTGGTGGGAATAATTTAGCCAAGTACAAATCAATGTTATAATTTTATACAAAACTTTTAGGTGAAGAGGTTGGGAGAGAGGTGCAGAGGAAGCCCACATAATTTTTTTAAATGGCATGAACAGAAGATGTTGCAATTCAAGGAATTGAAGAATAATATTCTCTAAAACAAAGTCTAAACTAACTGTTACAAGAACTAAAATACAAGAAAAGCAATAGATTACTTGAAGAAGGCTTCTGTTTTGCCATAGCATGAGCTCTAATTTGAACCAAGGCCAACAACAGTATCATTAATCATCTACAAAACACCAGACAATATTAATCAAAGGCCATGTTTTGTAGCTGTATTTTCTAGCTACCAGCCATAAATAAAAAGGCTATTAATTATATGAACATGATACAGAGGCTCCGTGGGATTTTAGGCAAATATTAAAGTTGTTGGGCCTTTGGGTAGTAGCAGCAGCAGTACTTGCTGCTAGTCATCAGCATGTTCACAATGTATTAAAATTCATACAGTTGCTTACAACAAACAACTTCGAAATTACTCAAAGATTTACCCCTTACCTTCTTCATATGGTTACATTTTCAATTGTGGCAGCTGGCTGTTGTGACTGCTGGTTCTCTCAACTACTAAATATAAAATAAATCATAATTAATTAAAAAACACATATACTTCTACTGGTAAAGCTTTGACTATTTCAAAAATAAAAGCAAAGTTCATATTTTATGAAATATATTTTTTTATTAATGTTATTTGAAATGAAAAAAATATGGACTTATTCAATCTATTACAAAGAGCAAGAGCAAAAACAACAAATAAAAGAGGTGAAATGTTGATTAAATCTGATCTTTTAAGTCATTTCTCTGCCATCTTCAATTGCTTGTTGAATTAATAACTCATTCTAATCCCAATCCAACGCATTTGTTAAAAAATAAAAAAAAAATCAAACACCCAGCTTAACACTTATGAAATTCAGAGTAATGGACATACCAATACTTATGTACTAAATTTTACATATATATTTATGAAATTTCATCAAATTCTTCTTCAATATATCCATAAATTATAAATACAATCAAAGAACGAAATATTGCAAAGCTTGCAATCAAAAAAAAAAAAAAGGAAGAGATGAAGAATATTTCAATCAGGTTTTTGTCCTGACATTTAACTGAAGAGGTTTAGGTGGATTCATTGTTCTTCTCCGCCATAGATTAACTTCTTTTCTTGGCTGCAGTTTACCCACTCCAGAACCAACAATTATAGGCGCGGAAAAAGGAATAATCACCTCATCATCATCATCATCGTCTTCTTGGTATCTATGTTCTTCATCCTCATCAGAATAATAATTCTTGTGATCTGATTCCACTGGAGCAACCTGAGACGACCAATCAAAATTAGCAAATGTATCACGACCACTTGCAAACCTTTTCATTTGGCTCAGACTAGGAGCTCTATGGCTAGTATCTGTGAGCGGTCCCTTGTCATAAATAGAAGCATCAGACTTTCTTCTTCCATGTTCTGGTGTTTTCGCTGCGCTGCTAAACAATCTTTTGATGCTCGATGCATGTTTCTTCGTCTCATGGCGTGGAGCACTGGTACTAGTAATAGTACTCTTTTCAGGCTTTGTTCCTTGCTTCTTGGCTTTATCGCAAGTGATTATCTTCTTCTTGTGCTTGATTTGGCCCATACATGATATCTTAGGCGATGTGGGTTCTTGATTTTCAAAGCTTCCATTCTTGGATGTTCTCCGGCGAACTTCGTCGGGAATCATGGATATAATCGGACCGGAAAACCCTTTACCGACATGGGGTTTAACTCCATGGAAATGTTGATAAATCTCTGATAATCTTTTGTCTCTACCGGGACTAAAAGGAGGATTTTGAAAGTGAACTGCAGAAGCTGCTTTTGGCAATAGTTTGAGGAACTTGTTCTTTGGTTTAGCTGCTGCTTGGTGTGGCTGTTTCTCCATAACTTTCTTGAAAAATCTCCTGTACAGAAAGTGTTTCAATCTTCATCAACTTCTGAAGCACTTGTATATATATATATCTGCACATGAAGATAATCAGATGGGCATTTCAGGACTTGTTTATTGACCCTGTCCAAGAGATAGAGATGGAACATGTTTGGTCAAATGAGAAAGTGCGACTTAGCAAACCTTTTTTGCCAAGCAATTAAAATTTTAATAATGATACAGCTTTTTGCTGGCTATGATTTTGCATATTTCTTCTGTCTTTGTTGCCAAGATTTTTTTTTTTTTTTAGAGGAGTTGCCAAGATTTTTTATATTTCTAGTTACAGACATTAATCCGCGGCCTAAGTTTTTGGTTACTATATAGAAAATTTTAATTTCCATGTACGAAACTTACTGTTTGAATAATATTAATATGGACTGACGTGCAGCCGGATTAATTTGCCTTGTCAATTGTCTGTTTTTGACTTTTGCTCTAATTATCAGAAGTAATTACACGTGGCTGAGATAATTATCGACAACATTACATTGGGAAAAAAAATCAAAAAGAAAATGGTAAGCGCAATTGGACAAATATCATTATTTTTTTTACCAAAACAAATATCATTATTATTATTATTATTATTATTATTATTTGTGGTTTTATCTATTAATTTGTGGATAATTATCGGTACATATTATTATTTAGCGCAATAACATTACTTTTTAACAAAGTAATTTAAAATTAGAAAGTAAACCTTATCATCCCATTCTTTCTATATTAATTTAGTATATTATAAATTGAAACTAGTATATTAGAAATTTATATTCTAACTAGTCAAATATCCGCACATTGCGCGGACATCAAATAACATGTATATTTTAAAATAAATAATTAAATAATTTTAATAAATTATAAATATAAATTAACCAAATAATTTATAATAGCATAAATTTATAAAATTATTAATAATTTTATTTGACTACTTTTCTTTAATAAAAATAATAACTAAGCAAAGAGTCTCAGGTTAAAATAATAATTAAGTAAATAATTTAATAATTTATTTAAATTAAAATTTAAAATTAAAAAAAATAAAATAAATGAAAAAGAATGCAAATTATATCATGGATTCCTGTCTATGATGTTATGTGTGTCTCACATGTGTGATTTAAGTTAGCTTTTTTTTTAATGCTTTCTTCTTCTTTTTCTCGGTTGTTCTGCGCCATCCAGTCGTCCTACGCTTTTTACGTTCCTCTCTGAAATAGATTCTCCACTACTTCTACTTCTTCTACTGCTCGTCCATATTAATCTTCTTATATTTATTATTTCCTCCTCACACTCCCCACTCTCCTCTATCTCTCATTTTATTTAACAACCCGCTTCTTTTCTTCTTTTTTTAATCAGTATTCATATAATCCTCCTTCTTGACCATTACCATTTTTTCTTCATTTGGCTACATTGGGAGATCAAAGAACGTTATTTTCTTCTTCTTTTTGCCACGATAATTGTTGTTTTAGTGTTCTTTTATCAGTAAGATAGCATTATGAAGAGATGTAATTTGTTGAATTTCAAAATTTGGGCCTTGATGATTCAATCAATTATAGTTATTGCTATAAATTTTATGACATTTATATGTATATGTGTTGTCTGTTATTAACATCTGCAGGGAATGACTTAGATTAATCAAGACTTGACAAAATTCAAGGATTGAACAAAAAATAACGGAAAAAAAAAAACTTCATGGGCGGCTAGGATGATGAGTTTTATAATTAATTACTAAGGGTGTGCAATGCAATGGAGTTCTATGCTTACTTGTAGCTTCCATTGCTGATTTGAGTGAGCTCAATTTAATCAGGATTCATCTATGACAACATCTTTTTCCTTCTCCTCCCAAGCTGAGATCAGAAAGTACACTGATTACACGCAATATCCACGCTACTCTTCAACGATGAGGCCATAAGAGACCGAATTAGGCAAAGAAACAAAGATATGTGCAGAGGTAGAGTAGGAGGCGACTAACTAATGAATATGTTTTATACAGGCATACATGAACATACATGAATTAACCAATGAATAAATGGTATTTGACTAATGAATCTATATGGTATAATAAAATTGAGGAAATGATGAAACTACAATATTTAACTAATGAACATACATGAATTAACCAATGAATCTATGGTATTTGACTAATGAATTTGTAGGTAAATACTAATGAATTTATAGGCAATTACTAATGAATGTGGGCTAAGTTCATACTAGTAAATTCATAGATTAAACTAATTAATGTGTTTGATAAAAAAAAAAAACTAATTAATGTATAGACAAATACTAATGAATTTGTAGACAAAAATTAATGAATTTGTAGGCAAATACTAATAATCTGTAGGCAACGTGGGCTAAGTTCATAAGATAAAAAAGGTAAATTCATTGATTTTCACTTGTAAATTCATTCATTTCACCTACAAAATTCATTCATTTTCACCGGCAAATTCATTGTTTTTTTTTATATTCTAATTGCTATTTCTTCATTGTGGTCAAATACTAATGAATTTATAGGCAGTTACTAATGAATTTGCAATTACTAATGAATTTGTAGGCTAATGAATTTGTAGGCAAATATTAATGAAGTTTTAGGCAATTGCCCATGAATGTGTGCTAAGTTCATCTAAGTAAATTCATTGATTAAACTAATTAATGTGTAGACAAATACTAATGAATTTGTAGGCAATTACTAATGAATTTGTAGGGAAATACTAATGAATCTATAGGTAACGTAGGCTAAGTTCATAAAATAAAACAAGTAAATTCATTGATTTTCACTTGCAAATTCATTTATTTTCAACTACAAATTCATTCATTTTTCACCTGTAAATTCATTGAATTTTTTTTTATATTCTAATTGTTATTTCTTCATTGTGGTCAAATACTAATGAATTTGTAGGCAATTATTGATGAATGTGGGCTAAGTTCATCAGATAAAACAAGTAAATTGATTAAACTAATTAATGCGTAGACAAATACTAATGAATTTGTAGGCAATTAATAATGAATTTGTAGGCAAATACTAATGAATCTGTAGGCAAATACTAATGAACGTGGGCTAAGTTCATAAGATAAAACAAGTAAATTCATTAATTTTCACTTGCAAATTCATTCATTAGGGGGAGGAGTGGCGCCTCCAGCTGTTTACCTTTTGCCCCTGCAGGCAATATGTTTTTGCCTCAAATTAGTTGAAAATGTTAAGATTTCACTATATGCCACATTTACAATATGTTATTATATCTGTATAATTATTTTTTTACCCTTTTATTTAATGGGCCACCAAAAAAAGTGTAAGTATAAAAATGAAAAACTATCAAAATTCTTTTTATCTTTCAATATGT
>CATIWM010394717.1:0-18743 GCA_949671775.1 Mallotus repandus
TTCCTATTTCAATTTGGTTTGCCTATCCATCTAAGTATTTATCCTATTTAATACAAAATTGCCGAAATCCCAGTGTTCGACACCCTACTCCTCTATACTAAGTCCTAGAGACTAGGGTAATACAATTTGACCCGCTTCAGTTCCCTAGAGCCCTGAGCTCAAACAGTGTCGCGGTTGCAATAAACTTGGGCGCGCGCTAAACCCCGCCGTCTACACATACATATATCAAAATTAAAAGCCTTTGAAAGTTATACAAAGTAGGGTACATGATTGACATTATTCCTTGTGCATTGAACTCACAAGAGGTGAATAAAGACCATGACAAATCCTAGTATGCATAGTCTATAAGGGCTAACAGAATGACATCAACTGGTGATAGAAATTAAAAACATCACTTTATTTGTAAATGTTAGGTCAATTGGTAGCATTAAGACATGGTGACATGCAAAGCCAAGTGGGACCCAAGTGGAGATTCATACTGTCATCTACATAGGTTGAGTTGCATTTACGGCCAAGGTTTCTTTAGTAAAATGTCCTCATGATGTGAACTATATAGCCCTACAGTATATGGAGCGAATGGACAGTGATAAAAGGGTTAGGGTGCGCAATTGTGCTTCCAAAGGCCATAACTTTTGACTCCTGATGAGTTATGGGGCCCATAACATATCAAATCGAAGCATATTCAGAGATCTATGTAGAAAATAAAGTTTACCCATCATAGCCTATTTTTAGGCCCAAATTTAACTATTTAAAGCTTTTTCTTATGCTATAAAGTTTTATGTTTATTTTTTTATTTTAGTATTTTGTTTGGCCTTTTTCCCCTTTTCTTTTTAGGATTTTATCTTGAGCATTATTTATTCATCTTATTATATTTAAAAGACATCTTTTAATAAATTCTAATATAGAACTCTATTTTCCAATTTTTTATATTCGTATAAATTAAAGAAATTGATGCCAATTTCCTAGTATTTTTGAATCAACAGGTTATAAAAGGTTAAATCTTTAGTATTCTTGTTTGAATTAATATATTTTTAATGGTTATCCTTTTTATTTATAGCTTACGATCAGTCACCTCATAAGGACTTGGACTACAGGCAAAACCAGACATCTTTTGCATACTCAACAAAAAATTGCCCCCTAAAGGACTTGATTACAAACCATGGTCAGTTAAGCCCAACAAAATCTCTTAGATTAAGTATAGGCTAAAGGTGGAAACATCAAACTAATCACCCCAAGAGTCAAATGGGGTCAAGGTGGATCATAGCTTGATATAATTAGGGTAATAAGAACAAAGGTGTTTGTGTGCAAAGTGTAGTGCAAAAGTGCAATATGATGGGAACCATGTAAATAGATATTACATAATGAAAAGCAGCCCATTTTGAACTCATCACTTCTTTTTGACCCCAGTAGAGTCACCATTATGAGCGAGCTAGGTGCCCCTAAGCATTAGAGTGAGATGTGATTGCGACACTAATAAGGAAAGACTATATACGCCTTTCAAAAGGATGGAGTGAGTATCCTTTTAGAAACCTAAAAAAGCCTCTATAAGGAATCACTATCCAATCACTCAGAAAATGAGAGACAATCTCGAGACTAAGCAAAAATCATCCCCTAGCCAGATATTTTAAGTTCAGAAAGTCGTTTGTACTTGTCTACTTCTTATTAGGTTAGACCATTACATATTCCACATTACACTAGTTTCATTATGCTACATCCAAAGCATAACAAAGTAGAAATAAACAAGTAATTATTTATATGGCTTTCCTAGTAAATACATACAAAAGAGAAAAGTGTAGAAAAATAAATCTAATCCTAGATATAATAAACACCTGTAAAATAAAGGTTAGCACAAATACATATATCCATCCATTTATCTATTCATCCATTTATCTATCAACGAGCACAATCAAATGTGACAAATATGCAGGAAGCACTAACACAATTTCATAGTATGGCAAGAATGACATATAATAACATTTAATTGTCCATAATCACACAAAAAATGCAGCAAAATCATACTAAATAAGAAAAATGATGGATAATATTTCTGAAAAAAAAGCAGTAAAATCATACTAAATAAGAAAAATGATGGATAATATTTCTAAACACCCTAAAAATGCAATACGATAATTAAAATAAAAAAAAATATTAAATCAACACAAAATGACATCAAGGGACCCTCAAATAAGATTCTAGCGAAGAATGTGGTTACATGCAATTTAAGTCAAAATATGGATTTTTTTTACACAAAAATACAATTTTCTCATGGAAATGAATAAGAATATATTTTTTATACAAAATAATTTTCTACATGCAAAGATAAATTAAAAATGGAAAGTTATGATAGAAATGAGACAAAAATGTAAACCTTTTGATGCAAATGCAATAAGAATATAAACCATTTTGATGTAAGTGCAATAAAAATGAGGTTTCTATGTTAGTGAATTAAAAATACAAACTTGATAATAAAAATATAAACTTGATGATAAAAATTTGGTTTTCCTACTAATGATCAAAAAATAAGATTTTTATGATGAAAGTGAATCCAAAAAGCTTAAAAGTACAATCTTTATATGAAAATCATGAAATTACAATTTTTTTTTGTTGAAGATGCAATTTTAAATTCAAAAATATGATTTTTATGATAAAAATCTAAAAGTGCAAGTTTTATTATTAAAAAAAATGCCAAAATAATATTTTCATGATAAAAATGTAATTTTTTTATTAAAGATGTGACTTTTATATAAAAGTGAAAAATTTATAATAAGTGATGCAAAATGTGTCAAACATACAAAAATGCAATTTTTATTGTAGAAAATAATATTTTTATAAATCACATTCAAAAGCTAGAGATGCAACATAAAAAAATTACAAAATGAATTTAAAATGACGAGTAAGAAATAGCATGTAAAGGGTTTAGACTTCACCACACAAAGCACATCATTTTTGCAATTTGCTAACAAAAAAAATTATAAGAAACGAGGAGAAGAGAAAATAAAATATTAAAAAATTAAACATACAAAATACTATTTTTCAGGTCCTCAAAATTTTTACTTGACTTGGTTAGAAAGTGGAAGAAAGTGTTACCTCAAAAATGATACGTACAAGCCATTATTGTCGTATATGAAAAATAACATGAAAATATTATAAAATATTATACCTTTAAAGCATGATTTGACAAAGATGACAATTGGGTTTGGCCACAAAATGATTCTAAAAATTCTAAGAAAAATAAGAAAAAATGAATTAAAAGTGTTTTAAGTGTCCTGAGTCTTCAGTTGGGTAGAGTTTTGGTAAGATGTCAAGAAATCTCCTGAAAATGGAGGATAATTAAGGTATTTATAAACACCATGAAAAAACTAGAGTCTAAAGTGCGCACCCATAGAGTTTGAAGCATATGGACACATGTCCAAGCATTGCCACGCGCTTAGCACGTGAAAGCACGCTCTCGAGGGCATGGCCACATGCGAATGCATGGACACACATGCGTAAATGCGCACGTACACTTGTGTACATACATGTGAGGCTTTACAATGTGCTCGGGTTGTGTGAGACTCATCTCAGGTCAATTTTGGGTCCTAAAAAGATAAATTGTACATCCAGTATATCAAATCAATCACTAGTTCAATGAACCATTCACCAGTTTAATAAACTACACACTTAATTTTCTAATCACACACATAACCGCTAACAATAATGCATGGTTCACTAATCCAGGTGGTTGGTTAACTAAATTAAGGCATATTTGCCAATCTAGTGCTCAGTTCATTAGCCCACATGTCAGGTTCTTTGGTTTAGGGTTCTAAAAGGTTCAAAATTTTAGGTTTTAGGTTGCATGCTTCAAAAAGGATAAAAATAATAACTTTTGTTATGATAGTTAGGGATTACTAAATTTAAAGGTATGATATTTTTAATTTTCATTTGGAATCATGATTGACTTTCCATTTGATTCTTAATTTGGTATCCATTTCATTTTTAAATTGATATCTTTATTTTTTATTTATATCATTCCTTTCTCAATTGGTATCCTCATTGTTCATTTAGTATCTTTCATTTTATTTCACTTGCTTTTCATTTTTCATTTGATATCTTTCCCTTTTGATTTTCTCCCTTTTTCACTTTGACAAAGGGGGAGAGAAATTAGGCATTTTGAATGACAATAACTATGTTTGAATTATAAATAGAATACTAAAATTAGAGAGAAACTAAATATTTGATATAATTGAATGATATTTGACATGTTTAACTCACCTTAGCATATACTGAGGGGAAAAAATTTCAGAACTCATTGGTATATGATTGAGGATGAGTATTGTAAAACAAATGCACACACATGCACTTAGTGATTTTTAGTTATCATTTAGAAATTGATTGTCAATCAAAAAGAGGGAGATTATTGACCTTTTGTATGATCAATATGTTTATCAATCTCAAATCAACATTGGTTTTGACTTAATAATCAAATTTTATTTCTAATATGTGTGTTTAAGTATGAATTTTAGTTTGGATTAAGGCCATGCTTGATGAAGTTATAGAACTCAAAATGTGTCAAAACATGAAACATGAATGCTTATGAGTGGCATTACGATTGTGAGCATTCCTACGACCTTAAAGGAGTCAAGTGAAGCCAATATTCGAGAGGACAATATTCCTCATGATCTTAATCATGATCATAAGGAAGCCCATCGCTATCATGATTATCTCTTTAACATCCCAAAATTCAAAAGCTCAAAGAACAATTGAAGGCAGTCCTCCTCATGATCCTAGTCACAATTATGAGCAAGCTCATGATCTTGACTCTACAGCTCTCAATAGCTAGTGCATACAAGTAATGGCTACAAACTTAAGGGTCATGATTGTGAGTATGTTAAATCTTATAAAAAGCTAAAGGAGCACTTAATGAAAAAGTGGATGAGTGGAACATGAATTTTGAGTCTCCAATAATTAGTTTTTAATCTCCATATTATCAATACTTATTGATTCAACATTTAAAGAGGTTGTCGAACAAGTAATTAAGAAAATTTATTATGCTCTCACAAGTTTTGTACTCTTATTTCTTAAAATTCTCTTTATAAATATTCAATTCTTTGTAAACAAACTCTTATTGAGTTCATATCTATCACTCTTGTGAGAATTAATGGGAGTTAATGATAAGAATTTTTTATTTACTCTTTTTTGGATTAATAAATAGGTATTGAGGATCTTGATCGTTGAGATTTAAGTGTTAGCCTTACTAATACACTTGGTTGAGTGATTTAAGTGTAAGTCTTGAGTAAAACTCTTGTTAATTAGTGTAAGGATATGAGTGTTAATCGTGGAAAAATATTTGGTTGTAAAGGTTGTGAGTGAGCCTTAAAAACTCAAGTTGTAAAAGTTATGAGTGAGCCTTGAAAACTCAAATTTTAAAGATTTAGTATTGAGCCTTGAAAATCACTTATAACAATCTTAGTGAATAAGATTGGGTTTGAAAATTCTAACTTGGGGAGAAGTTAGGTAGGAGATGTAGGATTGGTGGAGGATTCAAACAACTATAAATTGCTTGTGCTCTTCTTGTTCTTGTTCTTCTTTTTATTCTTGCTTATTATCCATTTAATTCCTTAGTCCTTTTAAATTTCCTTTTAATTTTTAACCTTCATCTTAATCAAATCAAAAGCCCTATTCACCCCTTAAGGGCATTTTCAATAATAAACCCATCTCTTATCATGGTATTGTATTGGAAAACATATAAATTTTTTATGTTAGATAAAAATTGGATGGAGAAATTAGAATTTTTAGGTGCAAGATTTTTGTGAGGGATATTTAATTTGAGATTGGATTTGAGTTTTGAATCATCACATGGCTTTCTTTTTTGGTTTGACATCACTTGTGGTGCCAATAAAATTAAAAGCCCTAGCAAATACATTTCTATAGTGTATTAAAGACTAGAAGAGAAAGCAAGAATTGGATAAATAAGATATAGAGGGTTTATTGCCCAAATGGTACCACAATTATGACCTATGTTTCAAAATGGTACCATAGTTTTAATTTTTTTTAGTCCTATAATTTCAATTTTTTTTCAGTTCAATGTCCTTAAATGATTTCCGGTAGCAATATGATGACGTGTAAATCGGAACAGTAATCTTTTTTCACATACACCTCCAACTTTGCTTCCATGTCACTTATTCATGGGCCTATAGCTTTAAACAAAAAAAATCAAAATCCCTAAATCCCTAATATCCCCATCGATTCTACTTCATATTCAGGAATCAATCTTTTGTTCTTAAAAACAAAACTCATGAAACATCTCAAACAAAAACCCTAAGGACTAAAAATCTTCTTCAAACCTCGATTGACGATGGAGCACCAGATCATGATTCCTCATTGTTGCTATAATCAAGTTGCATGTATAAGAACGTCATGGACAAAGGCAAATCTAGGAAGGTGATTTTATGGGTGCTCGCGATATGGAGTTAGTTCTTATACATTATGATCTTATGTTGTTTTATTTGCTTATAAATTTATGGTCAATTGAATGAGCTTTTGTTTTTGGGTTTGGTGTTGGTATTGCATAGATTATTAAAGATGAATAAAGCTTGTGACTTTTTCCAGTAGTTTGATCTACCTATGTGTAATCACGCGCATAATGTCATCAACGGTTTGCTATGAAGGATAGAGAGGAATGAAAAGGAAAGTAGGATAGAGAGGAATGAAGAGGAAAGTAGGATTAAAAGAACATAAAGCTGTTGGAAGAGTGTGAAGCTTATTTGTATTCTGGTTATGTTTTTTTTCATGGGTAAGCTGTGTGATTAGGTTGATGAGTTTATTGGTAGTGTGGATTTTATGGGCAAAATGGGATAATATGCAGTATATGTTTAGGTAAGGGATTAGTCTTTAGGTAAGGGATTAGTCTTTATCCATGTAAAAAAGACAATGATGTAATTTATGAAGTATGTAATGAAAAAGCTATTTTTTAGCTAACACTAAAGCTCCAAATGATTTAATTTTTTGAAAATTGACCACTCTATTTCCAGCAATATCAAAATGAATAAGCAATATAGAAATGAACATAAAAAGAAAAAGTGCAGTGCATTGAATATAGAGAAAAAATGCACTTGGAATATACAATAGTGAATATAAAAACAAGATGCTTACAATGGTTGTTTCTAGAATCTCTGTATAAATCTAAAAGAAAATAGTTGACAACCCTTTAAACAATCTGTTTTAGAAGGGACTAAAGTATTCACATGGCTATCCAAGGGGAAAAGTCTGAAGATTCCCTCTAGACCTATACATAATCTGCCAAAAGACTGTAACAAATAAGCAGCCCTACAAAAATTACATTAATTTAGTGGACCACTAGGTAGTTGGTTACAGTAATAAAGAGGTGTACAAAAAACAAAAACAAAAAAGCAGTCAATGCTTTTAGCCTAATTTCTTTCCATATCTACCACTGATTGTCTCTCTCCCATTTCCAGGGGGCACCCAAACTTTCTTAGTGGTTTTCTTTCTTTTGTTCTCTGAAACTTTGGTTGGATCCTTAGATTTCCCTCGTCTGTCAATTGCCTTTTGTTTCCCATGCCATGAAATTGAGTTAACAATACAAACCTGGGACATATCTTCTTGAGTTAATTCAGCATGTTCTTCAAAATTTTCAATGGTAACATCGGCCAAATTTACATTTGGCATAAATATGTTGCTTAGATATTCTTTTGGAGTTCTACTAGTACCCTGGTCAGAAGTTAAATAAAGAACAAATCTACTTTTAGCACCAAGTTTAGATGTTAAATAATCAACTAAACAATCATTTACATCAAGCATCCATTGGACTGTGTATAGAGTTGATTCAGCTCTTTGTCCACTTGAGTTTCCTAAGATGAAATTTCCTTCAACCTGTTAAAAATAATTAGTGGTAGATATGGAAAACATAAAAGAAAATATATAATAGAAAGACCTCATACTTACAGGTTGTTCATCCATATTGCTTTAGGAATTTGCTTCCTTTTGTGTTCCATGGAACCTTTTATTATGACCTTGCATTCCACAAATGCCACAATAAATAATTCCCCCTTTCCTGCTCACTTTACCATTCTTAATCCCATTATTGAGCTCTTCTTCCTCTTTCTTTCTCATGAATTTTCTTCTCCCTTGTGGTGGTTTAAAAGTGTCGGCAAGTTGTATAGGAGTTGTAGTGGCCTTAGC
Organism: Mallotus repandus; assembly: GCA_949671775.1. NCBI lineage: Eukaryota > Viridiplantae > Streptophyta > Magnoliopsida > Malpighiales > Euphorbiaceae > Mallotus > Mallotus repandus. The sequence goes on from CATIWM010394717.1 coordinate 8,179, forward strand.
CCAAAACTCTCGACCTTCAGTTAGATTAATGATGTGGCTGTAGATTTCTAAGAAGGTAGACACCTTATAGCAGTCATGCATGTACATCTCAGGGTTGTCATTGTTATACCACAAGGCAGACACTGCATGGGCACAGGTGATCCCTGTTAAGTCCCATCTTCTACAACTACATGTTTTATCCTTCTTATCTACAATAAATTGACCTCCCGGACCAACCACTTAGTATTTGTCCCTGCCGGACCACTTAGTAGTGTACAAATTACTTCCTTCCTTAGCTTTTTCTAACTTCTCGATGATTTTAGGATAGTACACAATGAATTTTCTATCCCTTAATTTTTTCATTGCATCTCTCTTCTTGTGTATCCTCTTCATTAGTTTTATCCTAATCATCTCATTTATTGTTACAATGCCTTTGAACTGAGCTTGTAAAATAAAACTATTGAAGCATTCACACAAATTATTCAACATCATATCACATTTGCAATTAGTTCTGAAATGGGACCTTGTCCAGTTATGGGAAGGTATGCTATTTAAGTAGTCATGTCCACCTTTGCATTTTTCTTCCAAAGTTTCCATGAGTTTTTCAAATAGTGGAACATAACTAGCTTTAGCAGTACCAAAAACTAGTTCTTTATACCCTTTCCCTCTAAATCTTGTCCTAAAATTTGTGTGAATATGTCTAATACAAAATCTATGTTCTGCATTAGAAAACAACTCTTCTATTGCTAGAATCAAACCTTAAAAAACACAATAATTTTATAAAAATTGGTGCTGAAATTAGCAATTAATACATGCAAACCAAACTAATATAAAATAAAATAAAATAATGATGACAAATACCTTTTGTCTGCCACTCATGAAGCACCATTGATGGCTGCTAATGATCTCAATGTCTTCTGCGAGTTATTTTAAAAACCAACTCCAATTTTCTTTATTCTCCTTTTGCACAATTGCCCACACTATTGGAAAAATGCAATTGTTTGTATCAATTCCAACAGCCATTAGCAACTCACCTCTAAACACACCTTTTAGCCATGTTCCATCAATTGAAATAATCCACCTGCAACCTGCTTTGAATCCATTCTTCAATGCTGCAAAATAGACATACATACTCTTGAACTTGCCTTCATCCAATTCAAAATTAATTGAAGATCCAGGATTTGTCTTTAATAACTCCAACTTGTAATCATGAAGATGTGCATATTGCTCTCTCTCATCTCCATCAAGCAACTTTAGAGCAATATTTTTTGCTCTCCAAGCCTTTAATCTAGTAACTTCAACATCAAAATCACCTTTGACAGCTGCTATAATCTCCTCTATAGCCCATGTAGGATCAGCTCTTAATCTCTCCAAATGCTTCTCAACAATGAACTTGGAATTCACATGCCTAAAATCATGTTCTCTTGTGCAACTATGTTGAAAATTTGCTGATTTAATTTGCAAAATGCTCTTATTACTGACCATCGGATATGCCCATATGAAGAAAGGGCATCCTCTCTTGCATAAAGCTTTACATTTTTGTTTATTGTTTGGCTTAAAAATCACCTCTTGCCTATTTTTAATTGCTATTGCCTTCACAGCATCCTTAAATTGCTGAAACGAACCAAATTTCAACCCTATCTTCAAAACAGGGTTAGCCATATCCCTCTCTTGATTAAATTTTGAGAATTTAGGAACATTCTTTGACTTTCTAATATCTTCATCAATTGATGAACATCAGTCCATGTCAACTGAATTGGCATAAACTGTCTCTTGAGAATCTGAATCTGTAGGATTACTACCATCCCCCACATCCCTATGCATATCCCTTTCCGACCCTTTATCTACATAATTATCAAACATCACATCATTACCACCATCATCACCTTCTTCATTTAAATCATAGTCTGAATCCATAAATTCACTATCTGTTTCTAAAGATGTGTCCTTATCAGCAGTATTTTGCTCTAAACCCCCTAGCTATTTAGCTTCAACATCAATCTGAGCTTCAACACGCATCTCAGCTTCAACCCCTTTCTAAGCACACACATGTATAATCTTGCTTTCTTCCATAAATGTAAACATTTTTGCAGCATCAGAGTCAATTTTTAACTTCCTTAACCCATTACTGTAAATTTTCTTCGGGTGCTTCCAAAAAAGCTCCTTCCCAATAATATTAAAAACCTTCTCCTTCGCCATTGCCTCTATTTCAAGCATGGAGATTTTATTAGAGGTACAATAGTCAATGTGCCCAACCACATTGACGACATAACCCCTCGCAGGATCCAACACAACTTCAAGCTAAATAAGACTGAAATATTGATCAAGTCCCACTGCATTCAAGTGAGGTAATTATCAATAAACACTCATCTATAAATAAACAAAGAAACTAATTTCATATTTTCACCTCTAAACCTTATTTTTCACTTTCACCTTTCATATATCTTGCTTTAGAGAGAAAACACAAAAATCCCATTTTTTAAATTCAGAAAATTAAACAATAAAGTATTCATGTAATGTAATATCAAATATATAACTAACTGTATTGTGGAGCTCCAACACCTTTAGCTCTTACTGACTAATCATGGGACATTTTTTTTCATTATTCTTTAAGTTCAAATGAAAATTTCTTTGATGGGTTTGCGTCGCATTGAAGAGCTAGATGATTCAAGCCGAAGACGATGTTGACGTTTCTAGTTTTGACAAAGGTAGAGGTTTGAAGGAGAATACGAGCTGATAGGTTTGAAGATGAGCTGAGACTTGAGAGATTTAAAGAAGGAGATATTAGGGATTTTGATTTCTAATTTTGGGATTTTATTACTGGAGTAAATTAGGGATTTAGGGATTTTGATTTTTTTTTGTTTAAAGCAATGGGCGCATGAATAAGTGACATGGAAGCTGAGTTTGAGGTGTTTGTCGAAGAAGATTACTGTTTCGGTTTACACAGCATCGAATTGCTACCGGAAATCATTTAGGGACATTGAACTAAAACAAAATTGAAATTATGGGAATGAAAAGAAAAAATTAAAAATATGATACCATTTTGAAACATGGGTCATAATTATGGTACCATTTGGGCAATAAACCCAAGATATAGATAAGAAGGTGAGAGTGAGAGTGAGAGGTTTAGTTTTGAATAGAATGAAATTATAGCTCAACAATACATGAAAGCAGTGAAAGTGCAGAGCGTGGAAGAGAAGCAGCTTCAACCTTCTTCTTTTTTGTGAGAAAAAGAAGAGAAGAGCACAAAAAAGAAGAGAAGAGTGTGAGATTGTAGTGAGGAAGAGAAGAGAAGAGAAAAAATAGAGGAATGAAAAAAAAAAAGGAAGAGAACAAGGTAACTAACCTTAGTTTCTCTTTTTACTTTTAGTGATGGAAAATTATTGTGAAAAGTAGTACTACTAGACTTCTATAATAAAAAATATTGTGAAAAGTAGTAATACTATTACAATTTCTTTTTATCTTAATGTTTATTTGTTTTTAATTTAAATATACATTAATATTTTAAATTTAAAATCTTAAAAATTAAAATAAGTGACTTATTTTTTTTACTTATGAAAATAATTTAAAAGTTAATATTATATCTAAATTGCAAAAATGGTATGAATTTTAAAAATATACAACTTCAAAATTCAAAAGAAAATATTTTTTATTAAAAATTACAATTTAAATCCATAAATTAATAGAAAATTAATAGAGAATTGAGTTTGTATAGAAGGGGTAGACTGGTATATTTAAGGAAACCTTGGGGATTTTAGTAATTTACCCTTCTCCCTGGGAGAATGACAATCTAGAACAAGCAGAAGGCCTTTGTCATTAAGGAACGCATAAAAAAGAACAGTTGAAAAAAAAATCAGAAGTCCATTTATTAGCGAAGGTTGAAACAAAGAGCTAGTTGCGGTGGATTTCTGTGGTCGGATTTGAGGAAAATGGCGTTACAGTGGATGATACTGACTTACGTGGTGGCAGCGGAGGCGGTTTTAGCGGGGATATTAACTATTCCGTCCCCAAAATTGTTGAAGGATAGATTGGTGTCTCTTGTCTCTCTCCTACTGCAACCGGCTCTCTTCATCGTCCCGTTTGCTGGCTTTCAGCTTCTGGGTTTTCCTCTTTTCTACTTCTATATTTTATGTTTTATTTCATTCCAATGATTTATTTATCGAGTGAAAGGGTTCGGTTATGTTTTCTAAAATGGGTTTTTGGAATTTTTTTTTGGTTATTTGTTTCCAGATATCTATTGGAAAAATGAGCATCGGTTGATGTGCACGTCTGAGATCTGCACTGCTGCTGAGAGGGATCGGTACGAGAAATCTGTAAGTCTCCATCTCGTATTTCTGATTTTAATTTATAGGATACTGTTCTGAGGAATTTTCGATTTGTAAGTATGTTTTGGATCAAGCTTGGATTGCTGGCGGTTGACTGATTGGTACTAACCTCATTGCTTATTACTGTCAGTTTAATAGGAATGTCACCTAAGCTTAGGCTTGTGTTGTCTTGAACCTAAGTGTCTACATATACCCAGAATTACTCTGGCGGAGCTAGAAAAACATTTCAGAAAAAGGGGGGGGGTAATTGTTCTCTGCGAGGCCCCATATTTTGATAAAATTGAAGAATTTTCTCATTATCAGCACTATCAAAGATATCTCTTTCCGCATATGTGATCAAACAATCATTAATCCATGAACCACAAATTCTATTGCGCAGTCGATTCTTCACTAGTTTCATTGCAGAAAATACTATTTCCACAGTTGCAATAGCATGGTAAAAAACAAAGTTAATTTCACAAGTAAATACACTAAAGGGTATACAAAATCCTTTTTTGATTCAACCAATCTCTTGGCAAGATCATTAATACCTTTTAACTTTGAGAATCTATCATTGGATCTCATGTCAACAATATAATGATCAAGTTGCTTGCCAAGAATAACAAGATCCACCTTATATTAGAAAAGTGGTAAACTATAGGACTTCTTCCTCGAGCATTGAAATTGAGGCTGATGAACTAACTTTTACTTGTTAAAAATACAAAATGAGTCATTTGGGTTCAAACATGCTACACAAAGAAGCAACTTCATGTTGACCTTGGTGAAATGATTATTAAGTTCTTGTAAATTTGCACATCAATCAAAGTATAGAATAATTCAAGCTGATAATGATGTAAATTTGTCATTTGTTGGACATTTTGACGTGACCGTCCTCAAATGACAAAAATATCATCCATATTTGGAACATCAATATTGCGCCTTTCACAAAACAAAGAAACTTCACCAAACAAATTTGTCATTTCTCTCTAAATCAGCTAGTGCCCAAAAACAAGTTCAAACTTCAAATGGATATCTTTTAAATGCACGCCTTAGGTTTCCTTAGAATTCTTTTACATAGATACTAGTAAAGCTGGTTATGGTGTGGAAATATAGGTATTGGTTATGGAAGGAAGAGTAAAATGATAGAGACATTGCACTCTTGAGGTTTATAATTTTTAGATAGAGACATTGCACTCTTGAGGTTTGTAATTTTTACCTTTCTTATCCTTCAAAAGTGTGTTATTATATTAATTTTATACATCACTGGAGTTTTGGGACTCGTGTTATTATTGGGAGTTACCTGGAGATTTAGGAGCTACCTTGTTTATTCATTGCAGTAAATGTTGTATTGATGAGAAGTGGGAATCAGGATAATAAAGATGAATGCACAAATGACTGTAGATCTACAAATTGAGGTTTCACTCTGGCCTGACTCGTGAGGGATATGATTGAACTAGTCCAGAATTGAACATACACGAAGTTTGTGTGCATGCATGAGTCTTTTGTTTCTTTGAATTTTATATAACATTTAGGATTCTGTATTTAAAGGCTTTCTCGCTCACAGTGATTTTAATTTTAACTATCATGTAACAAAAAGCTGTATTTTGCAATATTGATATCATTTTTTACTATTATTTTAACTGAAAATGAAGAATTGTTTCACTGCTATAATTGATCTTTTTTTTTTTTCAGATTTTTTCTCAAAAAAAAAAAAAGAATCATGAAGTTTCATAATTAGTAGAATTGTCTGCCTTTTCTCATGCTAATGTGATATCTGAGATGTTAACTAGTTCCAAAATACTATATATGAGCATGGTCACATGGAAAATCATTGAAAGCTTTTGCTTTATTTAAATGACTGAACTCCCATACGAGAGCACACTGGCTCATGCACAATGACATTCATAATGCATGGGTATTATGGTTTGATTCTAAAACTCTCATAAGTGTATGTGAATAGAGTTCATAACTGCTAAAACAAATGATGGGTGTAATTTGTCAAAATGTTATTTCTCAGATAGTTATGAGATGATTTTCAGTGCATGAATTGACTTTCTAAATTGGATTTTTTAAGCATTAACATTTGTAGTTTAAAATGGGAAAATACAAAGCCTGTTGCTTTAAATTAAGATGGGAGACTGGATTTCTTCCATTTCTGTCCTTCCTTTTTTGTACCATCTTATGGGACTGAAAATGCAGAATACATATGCTTTCAATAACAGAGATTCTTACTCAGGTAGTTTATTTTTTTATTATTGTTATTATTATTATTATTAAATGTTCCTTCCCTTGGTTTGATGTTGAACCTTCTTGTTAGTCCGTTAAGGTTCCAATAGACCCCCTTTTCCTTGGAATCCATTGAACAAGAGAAGTTCTCCCTCCCTGCACCTTCTATTGCTCCATTTGGCTGATCAAAAATCATTTCATAAGCTCAAGAAATGTTTTGTGATGTATTTTGATACTGTCAGTAGCATGATTTGGGGAAAGTGGATGTTTTGAATCAACATTTTCCTCTGGTTGAGTCAATGGAAAGACTTGTAGGAGCAAACTAGAGAACTTTGCTTTTTTCTTTCTTATTCATTGTCTCTGTTAATGTCCTGCGCCTTGGACATAGGATAGATTTAGTGAAAAAAAAGTGTTCTACTGTGGAATTTTTGGAATTTAGGGAACTTAATATTGGAATCTGGTATGAACAGTTGCATGAACACTAACATAAAAAATAGAGAAAAGGATTCGCGGAATCATGCCTATAAGTTTGGAATCACACATAAGGAAAAGGAGGAATTGAATCACACAATTCTAGTCTCAGGAAATCTTATTTTACTGAATCTGGATAAAAACTCTCCCTAAGAACATACAAAAACAGGTATTTATAGACTTGACTTAAACCTAAACCCATGATCAAAGATTCATAAATAGGATTTTTAATAAAAGGAAAGACCGCTAAATAATTTAGGTTGCTATTCCAGGCAGCAAAGCAAGAAATTACAAAATTAACCCTTTAAGATGGCTTTCCACTTCCCTTGTGACTGCATCAGCCCTCAACTAACAATTCCCTGTAAAACCTTGTTATGGGTCTGTTAAATGTTCTGTGGGATACTCGTTTTCTGAGTTGGTATACCAACTTTGTCCATTTCAGTTCAGGTTCTACTATGAGATACTGGAGAATATGAGTAAGATGGTAGATTGGGATTTTGCCATCATAGCTCCATCTCATGACAAAGTGATAACCGGTAGTACAACTTTTTAAATAAGTTGCAAATTATACTGTCTTATGTGTTTTCCCATATGGGATGTGCAGATCTACAAAGCTCAAAGGAATGTAATTTTATGTGCTTCAGCCTGCTTGCTTTACTGGTATGTGGCACGATATGTTTTTGCACATAATTTTGAAGTTTCCTTAGCAGTCTTAACTTTAGTTTATCTCATCTATTCAACCTGCTGTTACATATGGATGCAGGTGTGTCTATCGCATATGCAAATACTACAAAGAGCTTCAAAGGTTGGAGGAGCTAGAGAAGCGGTACAAGAAACAGTAGTTGAAATGTCATTTATGCACACTTCAGAATTAGGCGCAGACAAAAGTTATGCTGTAATTTCTGTGTAAAATTTCCTCTTTCCAGACATGTTCTGTTATGAGTTGTGAATTTCATGTGTTTCCAAGTGCATCCTTTGTGCTTGCGGCATGTTTCTGTTTCAGAGAACTGAGGTCAGCTGCTGCTTTTTTCTGTTTTGTGCGAATGGCTGGTTTGGGAACAGGCAATTTCTTCTATATGAGAGCTATTATTTTCTTTACGATACTTTCTGAAAAATTTGACTGTGGTTTTCTAGAATTATGATTACCCATTTTATTTGTCATATCAGGTGGTGCCATTAAATAGTTTTATTTAATGCCCCGTGATTGACAAATTGACAGTAATTTCTTGTTTGGTTCAATTTTATTAATGAATTTATTTAATTTTTAAATAAATTCTAAATATAATTTATTTTCAAATGAATTTTTATTAATAAAATATGTTTGGTTGAAATGAGTAATTTATGGATTTCATATTTTATTATATTATGTTTGGTATAAATTTTAAATTCAAATTTTTGTCAAAATATCTTTTTAAATATAAAAATGTTTTTAAAAATTAAAATGATGGATATTTTAGTCATTTAAAAGTATAAAATTAAAATTTGTAGAATTCATTTTGAAATTTTAACCATTTTGATAAAATTTGGTTTAGTTATAATTAATTTTACTAATTTAAAAATTTAGAATTACAAATGAAATTTATATAAAAATTCATGTAAATCAAATATATATCATTTGAATTTGCAAATAAATTTTTTACAATTTTATGGAATTCATTTATACTAAATACACTCTAAAGTAATTGTAATACCGGCGAAATTGTTTCATTTCTGAGCTGATTCATTGATTTTAAGGTGAAAATGTCTGCCCTGGCTAATTTCAAATTGAGAAAAAATAATTTAAGAAGAATTTTATGTTTTTTAACTAAATAAATAATTATACTAACATTGAAAGTAATAAATAGACGTTTTTAATGTTTATATATATTTTTAATATTTATTCAAGGTTGAATGAGCTTTGAAGGCCTCACAAGATTTCGAGCCACTATGAGAGTTCGTGCTTGTTCGGGATCTTAAGTAAGTCAGACGTTCAAAATTTTTAGATTATGTTTGGTGTGTTTGGACAATTTGGTCAATTCGGTTATTCGATTATTTTTATTTAAATTTAGTTTGGCTCGGTTTTCAAATGTTAAAAACCAAAATTATTTTTTGTTCAGTTCAGTTTTCTACATAAAAATTTCAGTTAATTAAACTAATTGAATAAACCCAGATTTTATTTTTATTTTAAAGTATTTTACATGATATATAAATAATAATTTTTTTTTTAGAATAAAGACTTCATTAAGAAAGAAAACTAAACAGAGAAATCATCCTGAAGCACTTGCCTTGGAAGAGAGTTAAGCCAACAATACTCTGACTCAGGAATAGTAAAAGCAAAATGAGCTAACTGATTATCATTCATAGAAATATGAAAAAGGTTTGACGAAGTAAAAGAAACACATATAAGCTTGATGTCAGAAACGATCTCTCCAAGTCCTGTATTCTCCACTGAATGCGCCTTAATCTTCTAGATCAGAGATAAACAATTTGATTCAATTCGAACTGAGGGGAAATTCAACGTTATAGCAAGTTGAATGCCCAACCGGCATGCCATAGCTTCTGCGATCACTGGAGAATAGATCATTGCAACCTTCGCAACTTTCACATGACCCTGACTATCTTTAATCACAACCCCCAACCTGCAACCCCTCGATTCTTGAATCGCAGCATCTGATCTTATCAAGAAAGAACCTAGGCCTTCTTCTCCATGAGCGACACCCCTGTCTATTTCAGCCTGAGATCCCCTGCATATTTTCGCCTCACTATATTCAGATATTAACTTCAAAGCCCATTTATGACAGTCAGCGATGTCCAAGTCTTGTTCCTTGAAAATTACACAGTTTCTTGCATACCAAAGGAACCGCACCAAAGTTAAGAACAGCGAAACACCATCGGGAGGAAGTTGAACTGTGTTTGAAAAACCAATCAGCAATCAAAGCCTCCAAGTCTTGGTCTGAGACAGATATTCTTAAGCAACTAAAGCAACAAAATTTTTTGCTCTATTTGCAATCCCTGACAGTGTGCTCTAGAGCATTGACTCACCACATCTCCTACACATAGGATCCAAGTCCACCTGTCTCTTTGCTAGTTCAGTTCCCACTGGAAGGAAGTTCTTGAGCATTTGCCAGCCAAATATCTTGATCTCTGTCGAGATAGAAAGTTTGCAAAGCCATTTCCAACTTTCTTGAGATGAAGTCGAGGCACTAGAATTTGAGGAATGTTGATTAAGGTCCCAAACAAAGTGATATGCAGATTTTACTGTCTATTGGCCATTTTAGAGAGATGCCAAATCATCCGATCATCCAGTTTGCTCCAACGTAGAGGGATGGACAGTACTTGCCTAGAATATGAGTTAATGAAAGTGGACCTGACCCTTTGGTGGTTCCAAGATACCCCATCATTATTTAAAAGGCTGCAGACTCTTAATTCCTCATCTATTTCGCCATTGTGAGTAGGGATCTTGAAAAAAGGATAACTCAGAATCCATTTATCCTTCCACACCCAAATATTCCTCCCATCTCCTACCCGCCACCTCATTCCTTGCTCAATAATGAATGTAGCCTTCATTAAACTGGACCATGAGTAACTTAGATTGAAGTCCTTGTT
>CATIWM010394786.1:0-12608 GCA_949671775.1 Mallotus repandus
GCATGATCTCTGGATCGATGCTCTGATACCACCTGATGTAGCGGAAGGTAAATAATTGCAAAAATCGTTGATTCTCAAGAATACCGATATGCAATCTTCAAACCCCTATTGATTCTATCGAATTCTAGGGAATTTGGGAAAAACAAAGTTTGTAATTTATTAAAAATCAAAGCCGTCCACAAAACAAGGCGTAAATAAGCTTATATACCAAAACTAAACCCTAAATAACTCCTAATAAAAATAGGAAAAATCACTAAAATAGAAAAATAGAGTTTAGAAGGCCCAAATATGCAAATTTGGCCAAAATCCATAGGGCAACACAAGCAAAGCTAGTGACTTTGAATCAGTGGCCCATTTCCACCCAAAATAGCCACCGAAAACACTGAAATCTGACACTCAAAACTTTGCTTTATTTACGAAACCGCCACTACCGAACTTTGTCCAATTTATCTAAGAACTCCAAAGCTTGCTCTTGGACCGCATCAGTTAACCTAGTTAGGAGTACGGTAAAGGCCTGTAAAAATTTATTTTATTAAGTATTTCATTTTTTTATTATTTTATGTTTATTTTTAATTAATTTTTTTCTTAATTTTTTTATATTAATGAAACATAAATTAAAATCTATAAAAAGTGTATAAATTATTTTTATTTTTTATTTTTTTTATGTGTAGGAATGTCTAAATATATATTATGTAACTTCATTTTTATGAAAATTTTTAATAACTTTGTAATTATTTGATTTTTAAAACTAATTTTATTGTTTATGAAAATTTAATTATTTATTTATTTTAATTATTTCATACATATTAATAGTTTTTTAAAAAAATTAATTATGCAACTTATACATTACCCTTTACTTACCAAACAAGGTTAACAATTTAACTATTACACTTGCAATTGTTATTCCCTTAATAATTACACCTGTAACTGTTACACCCCATATCTTTAACCCTGATCCAAACGCACCCTTAAAATTAAGTCAAGATATTAGGTCAATATAAACACAGTGCTACAAACCTAAATTGCGGGTATATATATATATGATTGAGATAGTTTTTTTTTAATTTCTTTTGCTATTTGAATAAAGTTTAGATACAAATTTTAGAATCTTATTATGTGTTTATGAATTTTATTTTAGGAAGCAACCTGAACACAGTTGTGGAGCATAGATTTGTCCAATCTAGTTAGTGTCTTGTGTCAGCAAACACAGGTGAGTGGTTAATTATATAGCAAGGTTGTAAATTTATGTTACATATACATATACATATTGTTATGTTCCTAATAAGTTCACTATTTTATATAAATTGATATTTTCTTACATATAAGTTTCGTTAACTTATTATATTATTTTGTAAATTAATAAAATTGTTTAGCTTTTATAACAAAATCAAAAAAAATAGCAACATGTTTATTATTGTTATAGTGATAGCAATTTAAGGCAAGTATATATTTCATATTTAGTTTTATCAAATATACAGTTATTATTATTATTATTATTATTATTATTTGCATGATTGTAGTAATAAAGGGTAGCAAGTAAGTTCTGTAAATAGCAATATTTATTGCGAATGATTTAGCTTGTAAATGAATCTATAGCAATATTTATTGCGAATGATTTAGCTTGTAAATGAATCTATAGCAATATTTATTGCGAATGATTTAGCTTGTAAATGAATCTATACACTCGTGATATATATCCTCTATATTACACCATAATGGATGGTATTTATATTTCAGCATTACTATTAGCAATTGTCTTGGAGATAGCGCTTGGTGTACAAATAGCTCTAGGGCGTACACCGGGTGGTTTGCCTTTTGGAAAGCAACTCTACGCATACTTATGACCAATAATTTTATACACATGGGTTGTTCGGCATCATCATGCGCCTAATATGTATATCAGCATTTAGCATAATCTTTTGGCTTATGAGTGTATGAAATACCTTTTTATGATTGTTCATCAGCTTATATGATAATTGAGTAAGTAAAAGTTTTAGGTTATTTTAGTAAATGATACTATTGAACTTTAGCTCTACAAGATTCATATATGTATAATTAGTGACTTTACAATTAATATCAAGATAATTTCTTAATTTGTAAATTTATCAACAGAAAATAGTATTTGTTCCCACTTGTTAAGTATTTTTATACTCACCCCTCGCATTTAAAATTTTATAAATCTTTTGGAGAACCAACAACAGTCACATAGAACAAGCCTCTTTGCCTATTTAATACTCGGTGTCCAGAACAGGTTGTGCCAATCAACTCAGCTATTTTACATTTTTTGTTGTACATCAAATATATTTAATTATAGCGAATAAACTTGTATTTTGGCAACTGTTAGTTGATTTGGAGAACTTAGCGTGTAAAAGTTAAATAGTATTTAAAGATTGCTTTAAATATTTAAGGCTTGTAGTATATTTTCTCTTTTTAGCATAAATATTAGCCAACTATTAGTAAGTTACACTTACTCATTAGCTAGAGGAGTGGATGTGACTGATACGGAGTGTTTGCAAATGGGCCTCTTCTTCTATGGCTATATATAGAGGGCAAAATGCTTATGCACGTGTGGTGTTATATGGAAGAAAAGAACCTAAGAATGTACTTACAGATGTGTGTTAAAGATCTACCATTTTTGCTTATTCAGAGATGATCATGAGTTGGTTGTCTGAATATTGTTTCGTTTGTTTTTGAATTCCTCAGATTCCACAAGGAACTAATTCCATATGTAGTTGAATTGGCTTGTTGTCACAAAACAAAGAGGACTAGGATAAATATGTATATATGTACATATATGCATGGATGATACAAAGGAGTTTGATAATATATATATATATATAGGATGAGAGTTTCACCTCTGTAGTAGTCACAGATTGAATTTACAATCTTCTAATGTCATAATAGAAATTTTTATTATTAACTGTTCAATTTTCAGTAGACTGCTTAGTTGTTTAAGCCAAATAAATTTATTAGTTTATAAAATAGACATATATTGAAGGTAAAAGAATATTGGACAAAATTACAATAAAACTTGACTGATACAAAATACACTTTCACATAAATGCAGATTAAAAACTTTCTTTGCTAGCCAATAGAAATTTTTTCTTATTTAGCAAATTCACGCATGATGATTACTCATATATACGTGCTTGCTGCCTCATGATATCTTGTATCAGCGATTCCATGCTGAGATAGGAAGAGCCATTTACTTCCATTGCTTCTCCTGCCATTTTGCTGAGCTCTCTTGATCTTTTTCTTCTCTCTTCACTTTCTTCTCCTCCATCCATCAACCTCTCAATGGCCTTTGTAACATTTTCTCTTTTCACCAACACTCCAATCTTCTCTTCTTCACCCCATTTGATTGTAACTTCTGCCCCAACTTTTACACCAACCTTTAACACATCAACAACCAGCCTTTCATTGCAAAATTGGTCTCCAAAAAGCGGCCATGTAACCATTGGTGTGCCAGCGGTAATCGCTTCAAGTGTTGAATTCCAGCCACAATGTGTTAAGAATCCTCCAAGTGATGGATGTGATAAAATGGCTACTTGTGGTGCCCAACCTCTAATTATACGACCTCTTTCTTTAGTTCTTTCCTCGAAACCATCTTCTACAATCCAGTTCTTTATTGCATTTGATGTTTGTTTAACATTTATGACCCAAATGAATGGCTTGTTTGATGCTTCTAAGCCTAAAGCAAGCTCTATTAATTGAGAAGTTACTAAGTTACAAAGGCTTCCAAAGCAAACATAAATTACAGAACCTGGTTTTTGTGAATTAAGAAAATTCATGCATTCAGATTCTTGAATTTAGGCTTTGTTCCCTCTCTCAACCTTATCCAACATGTCTTTATTGCATAATGAAACAGGGCCTACGCACCATACCTTATCCTTTTTAACCTTTTTGAATTCTTGGAGACTCCATCTCTTCAAAAGAATTAATAATAATCCCATAAGCCACCGTTTCAGCAGCTACAATTTGCTGAGAGAAATAATAATCAAGGTTAATCATTGCTCCTGGAAGCTGCTCTTTGGTTAATTCAATATGATCTGGCAACTCAGGCACAACAAAGTATTCGGAGTCAGATTTTATCGTTTCAAGCATCCCAGAATTATATAATCTGCGCATACACAACATACTGAAGCAACAAAAGCCATAGAAACCTATTCGTGGAATACCAAGTTTGCAGGCAACCTGACTTGTGTAGGGCAAAAACATATAAGAAATTATACAATTAGGCCTTGGAGTAAGCTTTTGAAGCAATCTTTCTGCAGGTTCTTGTAATCGGTTGGTTGCAATGAACAATGCATTGATTAAGCCTAATGAAGGCATCATATCACAATTCTCGCAATTCTTGGGTAATCCTGCTTCTTCTGCTGGAAATTCAAGCTCAATGAGTTAAATTTGGGGGCCAGATTCAACTGCTCGGTAAAGGATTGTTTCAAAACGTTTTGCATTGAGAGGTGTGGTGACTATCGTGACTATCATTCCGTGCTGAGCTAACAATTTGGCTATGTCTACCATAGGAATCATGTTGCCTTGGGCCATGAAAGGAAACAAGACGAAGTGCAATTAGTGGGATGTGGAAATGGAATCCATGGCAATATGTGATAAAGTGTTTGCAAATGGGCCTCTTATTGTATGGCCATGTATAGAGGGCAAAATGCTTATGCACATGCTGATGTGTGGAAGACTTTTTTTTTTTTTTTTACCCATCGGTATTCAGAGCCACTAATCCGGCTCTTTGATTATTTAGAGATGACGATGAGTTAGTTGTCTGTATGCTGTTTTGTAACAATTGTTATGCCATGACCTCGTATATATTGTAATATAAACCATGGAATATTATACCTGTTGGATAAAAAAAAATGCGCGTCTTTTTTTTTTTATTACATCAAACGTTTATTTTTTTTTTTTATAGATTCATTGAACTTCACCTACAAGTTAATTGAGAACCAATGAATCTACAGGTAAAGATTAATAAACCTGTTACAAGTTCATTGACCTTTACTTGCAGACTCATTAATATATATATATATATATATATATATATATATATAACATCATATAAAATATTTTTTATTAATAATAAATTTCAAAGTATGTGTACTTTTAATAATATTGATTTCTTTTTAAAATAAATAATTAATAATATAGTATCTAACAACTCTAATTACGAAATGAATACATAATTCATGTCTACTTAATGTAATTTATATAATAAAATATCATATTGAAAATAATATACTTATTGATATGTAACTAAAATATTAGATCATTCGTTTCATGAAAAATAAGATTAGAAATAAGAATCGCAATAAGTAATTTCGATTCTTAGTGTTTGGTTCATTAAAATTTTGCATAGAAATAAGAATGGATTCTCCCATTAATGAGAATTATCCATTCGCCTTTTAGGGATAAGGAATGATTTTTCATTCCTATGAAATTAAGTCAAATTAATTATAAATTAATCAAAATTTTAAATATTGTTATATATTATTAAAATTTATAAAATATAATATTTTTTAAATAATAAAATAAAATAAAATATACAAATTCATAATAATTATTGTTTAATATATTTTTATATATAAATAAGATTGATTCCGATTCCGATTTCAGTTCCCTAGTAAACCAAACATTTTATTAAAATTTTTATTTCATTTCCGATTTCTCTTCATTCCCATTTCGATTCCAATTCCAGAGTATGAATCAAATGAGCCCTTAATTTAATACATTTTTATTATAAGGGAGAGATCATAGAATTTGAACTTAAAATTTACTAGTTGGACATGTGAATGGGTGAATAAATTAAGATAGTTTTATTTTATTAATTTTTATTAGGTGTTTTTTTTTAAAAATTGCCAATTACCAAAAATATTAAAATTTTGTGCATTATTTTAATTTACCTTCAATATTTTTTTTGTAATTATTTAAGTTAGCTTTGGGAAGAGATAGGTAGGTCAAATTACAATATGGTGAAATGAAGTTATCTTCTCGAAGGTTAATGTCATTATAACATTTATTAAAAAAAGGAAAAATGGTCAATTTTATCCTGAACTATAGGCCAATTATCAATCTAATTTTAATTTCAAATTCGTATTAATTTGCTCCTCCAACTTTTTGAGTGGTTCCAAATTTATCCAAAAGACATTGAGCTTGTAACAGAGATAACGTGGCATACGAGTGACTGACATGACAAAAAACTTAAAACTCACTTTATCAATTCTATTCTCAATTATAAATTAATTATCAAACTAATTTTCATTTCAAAGTCATTTCAATTTACTTTTCCAACTTTTCGAGTTGTGCCAAATCTATCCAAACGACAATAAACATATGCCAGATAGCTGCAATGACCATTTTACATGGCATAAGAGTGACTAACATGGAAAAATGAAACTTTCTTAATGTAAGTGTAAAATTAAACTTAAACTTCAGTTATACTTTTGGTTTTTTTTATCTGATGCATATATAATGGCCATAAAACGGTCAAAATTTTTTGAACATCTATTTACTCTATATATAAAGCTTGAAATTATAATTTTATTTAAAACTATTTAAATTTCTTACTACTTGGACTTCATGATACTTTTTAATGTTTTGATTTTGCATAAATATTTCAATTTTTTATGGGTCCTTTTTGTTGAAATTTTGCTCGATTTTATTCCTTTTTTTTCTTTATACCATTAATTCTTTCTAAAGTTTTCTTTAAAATAATACAATGCATTATATACAGTGTTAATTTTTTTATTAGGTTAAAAATTATAATTTTATTGCCTCACAAGAACACTCACTTCTAATAACAACTAATTTCCTGTACTCTTTTTCATTCATAACTCATGAAATTTGTCACCCATTAAAAACAAAGCCATAAGGGAAAACACCAAAACAATCAATCTAGATTTGCATCAGTTTGAGATGTCTTCAAACGAGCTATGTTTCCACATTTGTCTTTCATGATCTTATTATTCAAACCATATATTCTTATGTCTTGCGATTCTGATTTGAAAAACAGTGAGTTTTAGGTTTTTAGTTTTTTTTTCATGTCAGACACTCTCATGCCATGTAAGATGGCCATTGCAGCTATTTGGCACATGTTTATTGACGTCTGGATAGATTTGGCACAACTCGAAAAGTTAGAAGAGCAAATTGAAATGACTTTAAAATTAGGATTAGTTTGATAATTAGTCTATAATTGAGAATAGAATTGATAAGGTGAGTTTTAAGTTTTTTATCATGTCAGCCATTATTGTGCCATGTCATTTCTATCACAAGTTCAATGTCATTTGGATAGATTTGGAACCACTTAAAAAGTTAGAGGAGCAAATTCATACGAATTTAAAATTAAGATTAGATTGATAATTAGCTTATAATTCATGATAGAATTGATAATTTTTCCTTAAAAAAAAAAAGTTGTTGCTGAATATTATAACATTTATTCATCTTTTTAGTTGTAGGGCTGGTTGACTTTACTCTCACACCTAAAAATGTTTGGAAAAATCATTAAAAGTATAGAAACATTTTACCCAATATTTTATATAATTCATTAAATTCATAAATATTCTCTTATGTAACTTAACAATTAAGGCATGTGATATATAAAGATTAAATGTGCAAATTCAAATCTCTATTTTTTCTACTCTATATATAATCAATCGGTCAATCAAATTAAAAATTGTCATCCTCATTTGATATAGTGGCATTGTGCTTTGGTAGAAAAAATCGTATATCGATCTTTAGTCTTTTGTCCTTCTCTTTTTTAAGAACTAGCACTCTTATGCATTAATCATTTCAACTAGATAAAAAAAACTAAAAAATAATAATTAACTTAATTTAATTGTAATTTTTTTTGAATATCAAGAAAAAAATTATTTTCAGTGAGATGTAATTTTAGGTTGGCTAAAGATTGCAAGTTTATCAATTTAAATTGCCATTTAATTTTATTAATTTTTTTTAAAAAAAGAAAGAAATTGATAACTGTAACACATTTTATTATTTAACAACTTGAGTCACAAGGTTATTATTTTATCCGTCCTTGCGTGTCTCATTTTATACTCTTCCCCTTTTTAATATATGCATAAAGAATAATAAATTTATGCATTATTGACAAAGTATTAGTTGTGATTTTGCTAGATATTTCAAGTATTTTTAATGAATAACGTGGAGAATATGTTATGTTACCCCACTCCATTGACTTCTATAGCCAATGAATCTAATTTAATTCTTCTATCACTATCAAAGATTGTTCGAGCGATTAGGTCACCTTTGGCACCGTTGTGGTTATATTTGAATTGAATTAAATTAATTATAATTTAATAAATTTTAAATATTGATAATTTAGATAAAAAAATAAATATAATTTATTTTATTTTTTTTAATACAAAAAAAAAGTAAGAAGTAAACCTTTAACTTATATATAATAGACTTTTATTATAGTATAAATATTTGTATTTATACAAATTGAATTAGGACCGTTATTAATTTAATTTTATTTAATTTAATTGTAACCATTGATTATTCTTATATATTAGTACTTATAATATTCATCGATAGCTATTATTAAATAGATATTAATCTGATGGTAATGACATGAAGAAAATTATAATATTAGATTACTTAATTTACTTTTGATCAGATTGATTTAAAAAATGTGCAAATTGGACCCCATATTTTACTCTAATTACACATTGGATCCTATATTTGTTTTTGGCTCAAATTAAAACTTCTATTTTGGAATATAGACCATATTGAACTTTCACGGAGTACAATCCAAATCTTGTAATTTTTTTTAGTATAATTAAGTCCAATAAATTAATAAAAAAATAATTTTAACAAATACTAACAAGTAAAATTAATAATTTTTTTTAGAAATATATATATAATCTAATTATAAAATTTTAAAAAATTTTAAACCTAAAAATTATTTTTTTCATTTTTTAAATTCTTAAAAAATTACAATTAAATGATATAAATTTCAAAAAATAACTAAATGTATTCATTGATATAAATAGTAAAATAATAATTGACTTAAAATTTAATTTTAATAGTTAAGTAAATTTTGAACTATCCACTTTTCTTTTTTTAGGAAATTACACTATCCACTAATATTGATGGTAAATGACAAAAAATGATTCCATAATACATTATATATATTGCACCTCTATTTTTTTTTTTAAATAAAGAAAGGAAAAACTAATCCTTAAAAAAAAAAAAAAAAAAAAAAAAAGAGGGCATTCAAATTCAAAGATAAGATGAACTGATAAAGTAACATAAAGATAGAGATGAAGATGTCATTTTCCTTAAGCATATTAATTTAATGGTGCAGTTTTCAACACTGATGTACTATTGCTGATGCATGTTGAATTTTACAGTATTTTGTATTTTTTTATCATGCGTATAACAGGGAGAGAGAAAAATCCCTTGAAGATATGAAGTCTCCAACTCGAAACTCTACAACTGTATCCGATGCCGACTATTTTATCTAGTAATTTGGAGTTTTGTATTCACCACTTTTCGAATGGCTCCATTCTCCTGCCTTTAATTTTTGTTCTCGAATTGCATCCATCCCAAGTTGTAAGGTGACCCTGAACACTATATTCAATCTATAGTTGCATAAATTAGAGTCAAATTAATTTAAAAAACACACTATTTAAAAGTTCTACTTGAAAAATGATGCAATAGGGTTGCTAATTAAATATTTTCACTAATTATGTAATTGTAATTTTAATATTATATAATAAAATTTTAACTGATTTAAAAAAAATTACTTATGTTGTGTCTGTCAATGATTATTTACGTCCTTATTAATGAAAATTTATCAATTAATTTGAATGGCTTTATACTATTAAATCATATTTTAAGTAATTTTAGTATTTCTAACAAAATTGTAATATTATACTTTCAGTAGTTATTGAAATTAAATCGGTCATGCTACTTATACTTTAAGAATAGTGTAGTGAGCACTAACTTAAATAGAGTAAATTTCAAAAATTTATTTTTTCGTAACCCTTCATCACATGAAGAATTTCACTCTCATGAATCCATTTTGCATTTAAACACATAGCTAACAATACATCAACATGTATAAACAACAACAAAAGATTTCTAAGTTGCGGAATATGTACAATCTCCTAGGTTTGATGTAGACCACAAACAATTTACTATATTGGATTGCTTCGGTTTAACTCTTGAATCAATAGCCAAGCCACCCAAATGTTTGGCCTCTAGCTTGAAACACCAAAGCCTTCCAATCACCTTCTTGCCTTAGATCAAGTGTAGTTCCAAGCACCTCTCTTGTGACCGAAAGAAACTTGAACTAACTTAATTCTTCAAGCAAGAACTAAAAGTATATATTTGGTATATGTTGTGTTTCCTTTTGGTATATTGCTTTTTCCAATCTCTACAACCTTCACTAACTCTTAATGGCATATCTTTTCTTCCTTTAGAACTCTTCTAAATAAATAAATAAATAAATATATATATATATATATATATATATATGTAGAGAAATTAGGTTAAGTAAGATTTACACCAATAAAATATTTGTTACACAACATCATTACTATGCCACCAATGACATAGTTAAGAGTGCATGTTGTGTAAATATCTCATTAGTGTCCAAAATAGATGTAGAGATTTTAAACACATCTCATTTATTTAATCCACATGTATTCTCTACACTAATTAACTTAACCTAATCATCATAATGCCCCAAAGTCAACAAAAAACACATATGAGATAATATCTCGCTAATATGCCAAATATGACTTCATATTGATAAATGGACTTGGGCTTGGTTATTGGGCCAACCCTTGGGCCAATCCCAATCTATAAATCAATTGGGTCTAGTTTATGGACTTCGGCCTTTTAGTTGGGCCAACACTTGCCTCAAGCCCACTCCATCAAACTAATGAGCCTTTGGTTAATGGGCTTTGGAGTTGGGTTAATATTTGGCCCAAGCCCATTCCATCAAACTAATGGGCCTAGATTAGGTTAATGGACTTTGAATTAATCTTTGGGTCAAAACCCTTTTGGGCCTAGGCCCACACACCTTGGGCCATTAGTCCAAGTCCATAAGGAAACAACATATATTCTTTATTTAACACTTTAATTAATATCTTATATTAATCAAGTATTTAATAATTAAACTCTTGGTGGAATTAGATTTCATGATATGCTTGAATCATTGCTCAAAGCATAAATCCAATTCCATTAATCTTAATTAATTGATTAAACTCTTTAATCAATAATTAGATTAATAGCATGATTTGGAAAAACTCTTTTAGGTGTGACTTACTAGGTTGATGTCTAATTGGCAATGAGAATATAATATAAACTCTTGATATTACTTGAAACTCTTTCAAGTCTAAATGTGAAAATTCCAATTATATACATTTAGTTCTCATAAGTTGTGAGTGACCCCTAGCATCGATATCACAACTACCCAATTAGAAATGAATGCATATGATGATTCACATGAACCCTTTAATCATAATTACCGTGCACCAAAATCCCTTCATTTAAAGATCCCAATAAAGCCTAGAGTCAAGGGTTAATCAAACTTCCATAGCTTTATCATATGACCTCATCTCAAGTTATTCTTGATAAAACATAACTAAAACTAAAAACACTTTCTAGCACTGAAACTCTTTCAGACTGTGTTATGTTTGTCCTGGCCAGGAGCTTATTCATCAAGAACAAACTTAGATAGGATAGGATATATCTCGGTTCACTCTAGGCAATTAATCCCATCTTGGTAGACCACTCATCCCTACATTTAACTAACTAGAGCCATCACATGCTGACGTACGAATCCGCAAGCGTATAGAGTTATGTAAGTAGTAAAAATACCGATCCCACAAAGATTGCAAATTGCGTATTGAAATACTCAAAGTGTTTATTTGTCTAGACACTGAAAATTGGTTTTTTGAATTAAAATAAAAAAATAATTAAAAACTAATTTAAAGATTCACAATCCAAGAAAATGCTAGGGTTCTTGAACTCAATTCAACCTTTTAAAAGATATAATTAAACTCTAAGTTATTTTAAGCATAGTTCATTATATGAGCAATCTTATGAATCATAGATCATCCTCTCAAACAAACCTATGATTAACCAAGTAAACTAACACCTAGATTTATAGCTCTCACTTACCAAGTATATTAGAACCCAGTTTAAAGCTCAACTCTTTAACATTATTAACCATCTAAGTGTCTCTCAACTAATTAGACAATTAATAGGTTATTGCGTGTTTACTCAATGAAACATATCTCTCAATCAAGTCTCATTGTCTAGATTCAATCAAAGGGTGGCCAAACTATTGAAGACAATAAGCAAAGCAAAAACCAATGAACTATGTTTATGAACTTAGATCAAATCATATTAAGCACATGGTTGAATTGATTCAAGAACCATAACTAGAAAATCTAGCCACACATGTTGAGTAGAAGAGAAAAAGATGAATAAAGAGAAAATAAATCCATTATTATTGAATTAAAATTAAAATAATAGAATAAGAAATTCCCCTAGAATGGAAGCTTTTCCTCCTCAATCTTCAAACAACTCTATTCTAAATAAAATGAAAAGAACTAGAGAATTCTAGTTTT
>CATIWM010394830.1:0-10659 GCA_949671775.1 Mallotus repandus
TTTGATAATAGTATTTTTGTTATATAAGAAAAGTAGTATAATTATCATTTATCATTATTTTTTAAATTTTTATTAAGAAAATAATAAATAATTTTTTATTATCTTATAATTGATTATGACTATAATATTTTTATATAAAATTAATACTAGATTTGAAAAATTAATTATAAAAAATATTGAAGAAATATCATACAATTATTTGAATAAACGACTTATCAAAATTTTATAAATTACAATTATATTAAATTTTTATATTAATATATAACACTTTTGTTTTTAAAATTTTTTTATTTAATTAAATAATAATAATATCAAAGTATATATTTAATAATTTTTTCACCATTAGAGTCTAAAAAAAAATTTTCACTTGCGAAGCACATCATTATTTACTAGTATATATAAATATACGAAGAGGGGGTAGGGCAGACAAAATTACTAAGAAGTCTTCACTCATTATTATATAAAATTGAGATAATTTTATCATTTACTAATAAAAGTAAAATTAAATTAATAAAATGTAATTTGAATTTGATAAAAAAATCTATTTCCTATTTTAATTAGGTTAACTTATATTTTATCTCTAATAAAAATTAATTTAATTAAAATGTAATTCTAATTTAATTGAAAGTATGTTTTCTATTTTAATTAGTTTAACTTCTATTTTATCTCTAATTAAATTAAATTAATTAAAATATAATTCTAATTTAATTGAAAGTATATTTTCTGTTCTAATTAGGTTAATTTCTATTTATCTCTAATAAAAATGAAAGTAATTAATATACAATTCTAATTTAATTGAAAGTATGTTTCCTATTTTAATTATGTTAATTTCTATTTTATCACTAATAAAATTAAATTAATTAAAATTTTATTGATAATTTTGTTACAAATATATATTTTAAAATTTAACAAAAATATTAAAATTAAATTAATTAATATTTATCATTTAATTATTAGTTTAATTTAAAAATTACATTAAATAATTTTTTGTGTTAATAAAAATATTTATATTAAAAATATTAAAAAAATAAAGTGTCATAGCTCAAATAAAAAATTTACTAAATTACAATAAATTATAAATTTAATGGGATTGCAACATTTAAATTGTTATATAAAGAAAATATATCTTTTAATAGTTTTAAATTTTTTTATTAACAAATAACTAACGATTTTTTGTATTATCTTATGATTAAGTATGACCATAATATCTTTTTATATAAAATTAGTTTTAAAGTTGAGAAAAATTAATTATAAAAAAATATTGAAATAATATCATATAATTATTTAAATAAATGATTTATAAAAATTGTAACGAATTATAACTATATTAAGTTAATATTAAATTGTAATATAAATAAATAATATTGTTATTATTTTTAAAAATTTTATTTAATAATAATAATATATTTAACTGTTTATTTACTATATATCACGAGTTAAATAAATTTTTTGTTCACATATGAAACATGTAATTATTTACTAATATATATATATATATATATAATTTGTCCTGTCCGTATCGTGTCCTTAAATTTTAAAAAATTATTGTATCACTAAATGCATATCATATTGTATCCGTATCTTGTGTCAGTCATTCTTAGATACTAATCCATGAAAATTGTGAATTGGTTAGTTTAGAGATATTTGTGGATAGACTTCCTTTTAAAATAAAAATCCAAAAAGAAAAGAGAAAATATAGTTATTTTAAATGATTTTCGGAATAAAAATATTAAATTTTAATTATACTTTTGATATAATTAATACTATACTTCAAAATATGAAAGTAGATTAACACGTTATTGAATCCATTTTTTTCCTTTTTTTTTTGGCAACCTTGACGTGGCTCAACAAGACACTCCAAAAATAAGATCGCTTTTTTTTTTTAACAACCATTAGATATTACACTCTCTATATATTTTTATATATTTATTTATTTATATATCATATATAAATTATCTTATTTATCATATTATATCTTTATTATTATTATTATTTTATGTATCAAAGAGTTAAAACTTAATTTTGAACACTATTAAATTTGAATACATAATTTTAAAATTTTAAAAAATTATAAGTGCCTCCACTTAACCATTTGAGCCAAGTTTCGTTGGCACAATAAAATCCATTTTATGGCACACCCCATACAAAGAAAAAAAACGCAAATGGAGATATTTATGATTTCTTCAGATAATGCTCTTTTCTTTTTTTTTTTTAATTTTGCTTAACTAGTTACCTTTTTCACTGTACAGAAAAGGAGAATGGATACCATGCAAAATTCTGTCACACTACTTGATCTCTATTTCCCTAAAACCCCAACTAAAAAAAAAAAAAAAACATTTGTCTTTAACAAATAAAAGGACCCCAATTTTTTACATATTTGAACCCCTTTTCCCCCTTTGGTCTCTCCTCTCATTTGCCTTCTCTTCCTGTCAAAACAAACAGTAACAATAAATCCAAAAAAATTTATTAAATAATAATAATAATATTAATAATAACTTGAGAACCCGAATATTCTCCAATTTAGCTACAGGTTTAACGATAAGATAAAACAAGTTTAACAACTGATGAAAGAAAAAAGTTTTTGCTGGAGGTTTTATAGGTGCGAAAAAGGATGAAGACGTTAACAAAACCAAAGAGATACAAATACAAATTAAATTTATATGAGTCTTTAATTAGTATCGTTGCACAGAACATTAAAAAACGAAAATCTTGATTCTTGCTCAAAACAAATAAAGAAAAATTCAAGAATCTTGCTAATTAGCCAATAATTTTAAAGAAAGAGAAGGAACCTTAATTTGATTGGATCAAGATTATCATAATTCAAGGCACGGCTTTGCCACTGAGAGGAGAGGAAGGTAAGATCGGTCTAGATAAAAGCACCACATCAACAGCCGAAGCCACACGTCGAAGTTGTTGCTGCGTGGTCGTCATCGTCTTATGTTTAGCCTCGACGACACTGCTCAATCCTTCTACTACATCTTCACCAAGATGTGAATCTTCCTCTCTTATCCTCAACACTTGGCTATGCACGAGCCCCATCTTGTTCCTCCTCGAGTACTTCCCTGCCACCCATTCCGGCAACTCCTTCGTCGGCGACCCACCTCCGCTCTCTCTAAACTCCTCCTGCTTCTTCAGTACCAACAGCGGAGAGAAATCCTTGGATTTCTTTTGAATTTCAAGATCATTAATGACTTGATCTCGAGTTTCTTTGATGGACTTCACAGTCATCTTTATCTTACTTCTACGATTTCTTAAAACAACACAAGAACGAAACGATATTAATCAGATGATTATGGGTTTCATTGTGAATTTATAGCGGAGACCTGCGTTTCGGGGGTTGCGTGGTGATTAGTGACAGTATATGAATGACACGTGGAATAGAAAGGTGGGGCCAATGACTCGTCATGTGTTTTGACTGAAAAGACATGTGGTGAATAAAAACTCTGGTGGGTATTATTCGGCAAAAACCGTTGCTGTGTAGCTAACATCATAAAGATTTGAGCTCCATAATTTATTGCCACGTCACCGAAGGAAAGGTCTCTTTAAGAGGAAAGGAGATCAGGCGTGGCAGATTTTTTCATCACATTTAATAATTTTGTGTTTGAATGTTATTAAAAAATAAATTATAAATATTAGGAGTAAAAATGTATTTTTATTTAATTTTTTTTATGTAAGAATATATACATTTGTAATAGAAGTTTAAATATATAGTTTTTAAAAGATATAATACATATATGACTTTTTGTA
Source organism: Mallotus repandus (assembly GCA_949671775.1). Classification (NCBI taxonomy): domain Eukaryota; kingdom Viridiplantae; phylum Streptophyta; class Magnoliopsida; order Malpighiales; family Euphorbiaceae; genus Mallotus; species Mallotus repandus. The sequence continues at coordinate 3,748 of CATIWM010394830.1, forward strand.
TTGTTATTTTTTATTAATTTGATAATTTAACTTATAATTTTATCATTTTGACACTTAAATTTAATTAAAATGTACTAGTTTGCACTAACATAATGACATAATGTATCCACCACTCCATGTACTTGTCACTTTTGGTCAGTTTGATATCTCTACTTGTAGTTTTTAGTCGATTAAACCTTTATAATGTGACACATGCTGATTCGTTATTACATGTTACGTGTACTGACGAGGATTTTAAAATTACTTTTAGCCAATTTCATGTGTCAAAATAGTAAAATTATAAGTTGAGATATCAAATTGATAAAAAGTGACAAATATAAGAGCCTATGTATGTATTTCGCTGTTTTTAAAATGATAAAAGTATATTTACATCCCAAAAGATTTTAATGGTGAATATAAGATTAAGATGAAAAGTTAAGGGTGTATTTATATATTATCTCTTACGTAAAACATGCATTATATAAAAAGATAAATCTATAAAAAAATATCACTAACACTATGCATGACAACACAAGAGGAAGGGGAAGGGAAAGGGGAAGGGAAGGGAAGGGAATATAAAGAAAAGGGAAGGAAGGGAAAGGAAATATCTAATACATATTCCTACATATTTATATTATATTATAATTTTGATATTTTAAACTATACATATATTTTGTTGATTCCAAGAATGTCAAATTATTATTATTAACTTCATCTTTTCTTTGATTAATTATACTTTTGCTTAAGTTGTTCTTCACATAAAATTTCATCACTTTCTACACATAATTTCAAAAATAAAAAAAATTAGAAATAATCAAGAAAAGAAAAAAAATTTAACGCATAAACACATAAACATTCAAGAAAGTAATAATCAATAAATTAAAATATAAACACATAAATAGATGCAATATATTAATTTTTTTTAAAAAATATAAAATAGTTATCTCAAGTTGAAAATTTGGAACAAGCTAAACACAACAAATGGGAGAAGCAAGAACAACAAATTAGAAAAGAATGAAACCTAAAAAAATAAGAAAAAGAAACCTAAATATATAAAAGGGTTATTTTAGAATTACCAATAAAATAATAGGGATAAAAACGTCTACTTATATAAATTAATTTGCCCTCTTAGGAGGAAAAATTTTTTTACACCACAAGTTGGGGTGTTATGATTTTTCCCTTATGTAAGGAAAATGAGGGGGAATAATTCTCCTTTAATTTCCTTTCCCTTAAAAATATTTATAGTTGTCAAATAACATAAAATCTCATTCTTCTCTAATTCCATTCCCTTCCACTTGTTTTCCCCATCCATGCATAGTGTAAAAGAATAGGATAATAAAATTGATAATTAAAAATAAGAACAACTTTTACTTATTTAATATGAATTAAGCAATAAATAATCAGATTTTATTTCCAATAAGGAATTAGGTATATAATTTTATTAGAAATTATTTGAATATTGCTTTTTGAAAAAAAAAAGTCGGTTTCAATCTTTCTTTTCCCAAGTAATAAGTTAAAAGCATTAGTTAATTGTAGTATATAATGAATTGAGAAACACAACTAGATAATTAATAAGAAATTAGCAGATGTAATATTGCATAATCAATATTTTTATTGATTTGATTTTTTTTTTAAATTACACAATCATTTATAGTGGCAAAACTAAGGATTTTATATTATTTTTCAAACTAAAGTTCAATTATTTAGGGCTTGTTTAGTTTTCCAAAATATTTTCTGTTTTCTTTTTCTTTGTTTTCTAGTTTTTCATTTTCTAAAATAGAAAATAGAAAACAAAAAATCATGTTTATTTATTACTTTTTATTTTTTAATTTTTCATATTTTCATAATTTTTATTTTTAAGAAAATTTATTATAATAAATTTTTAATTAATATATTAATTATTATTGTGATTCATGTGATAATATTTAATATTAAATATATTTATTTAATAAAAAATTTTTAAATTATGTACATTTAATTAATTTTAATAAATTAACTTATTTAAAAAATTTAATATGTCCATTATATATATATATAGTAGAGTTTAAATAATAAATTATATATAATAATTATAAAATAATTGTAAATTTAGTAAAATAGTGTATTAATCCTATATAATTTTATATTGTAGAGTCCCATTTGGAATTGTCATAACCAGAATCTTGCTTGTCATTACCACTGCTATTTCCTTTGCTATTATAAGAGCCACGGTTGTGCCCTCGGCCACCATATGGCTTTGGTAATCCACTTTGATGACCATCTTCATTATTGCCACCTCTATAATCATTTCAACATGTTAAACAAAACATTGAGTTACAAACTGCATAGATAAATTAGCAATCCATATACTTTATAACCCATTTGCATGGAGGTGTCAGGTAGGTGCGTGAGTGAGAGAGTCCTTATCAAAAGATGCAGACCTGCAAATTGCAAATAATTGACAACAAAAGCATTTTGTGACAGCATAAAAAATGGTACTAGTTCGTATATAATTACTATTGCTGTGCTTGGGAGTGCGAATTTTGATCAAGACTAGGCAAATTCTTTATGGAGTTACAACATACTAGATAAACCAAAAACAAAGACGAAATAGCAGATTTCTAAGACTACTATGCCAGAATATAACAAGCAAGAAGAAATATGTATAGAAAGAAATGATAGAAGGGTATATAAAAGAAAAACTATCTTGTATTGAATCAAAAAAAAAGAAAAAAAACTACTTCGATGGTTGCAGCTTATCCTAAATTGATAACAAATAGAATAATCCGGTATAATAATGAAACAGATTGATGACTTTAAATATAGAATGAGCCGTGCCAGCTTTTAGAACCAAGAAACCTCCTTGGTCACACTATTAGCAATTACTAGTCATCTAATATGCTATCAATAGGTAAAAACCAAATCCATGAAATACAGAGGTTATTGTCGCTGGCACCGAAGTCAGGTTGGTGGTGGGGGATGGAGATTTGTGAGGAGATAAGAGAGTCATAGAGGAGAGAGGATGCAAGGTCTTAGGATGAAAGGAGAGGGGACACATAATCTTTGCAAAAGAGGAAGAAGAAGGGATGGTTAGGTACCGTTAAGGAAAATAAGGGAAACATCATTTTATTGGTTTTCTAATTCTAGTTATAATTTGGAAAATTAAAAAATAGTTTTCTAATTTTTTAAATTAGGAAAATATTACAACTAAATAGTAAATTCTATTTTTTAATTTTTTAAGAAAAATTTTCTAAAAAACAGGCTTATTTTTCAAAACTAAACAGACCCTTAATTTTCTTTTTGTCAGATGCCCACTTTTTACAAAGATATTGACTATTTTTTTTTGGAACAAAGATACACTTAGTATTAAGTTCAAGAATCTTGAAAAACCTTTATATATCTAAATGGAAACATCTCAAGCATTAGATCATGATCTAATTAGTAATAGCCCATGTCCAAGCTTAATCATATAAATCTATTTGCCCTTTGTATAAAGATCTTAAACCTCTTAAATTTGAGGTCAAAGGTCATTTCTTGAATGCTGAACATTGTATTGACTGGCTAGACACTAAACCACTATCATCAATTCTTTAAGGGGCAATTTTCACCTATGGTACTCAAATTTTGGCTCATGTTTCACTATGTTACCCACATTTCAAAACGTAATGGTAAACTGTCTAAGATTTTGTTCAATTTTCAACAAAGTGTCCAAAGCGGTTTTATGACCTACGATGCTGACGTGGTATTGAGATGTCAGTTGATGTGTCTGAAAATTGACACAATGGACCAACCATGTGTCAGATGTCAGCCCCATGTCAGATGCAACTGCCATGTCACCATACGACACGTTATCAAATGCCATGTCACCAATTTTTTTACTTTTTTTTCCCACTTCCTCCATCCCTCTCTCATCTCTCTCTCTCTCTCTCGTAAGCCTCTTCTAACGTCTCCATCTCACTTTTAGCTCTGCTTTGTCCCAATTTCTTGAATTGATTTTGTAGTGCCATTTTTAATTTTTTCCCTCTCATCTCAACGTCTCCATTAATCTAAGCTTTTCTTTGTTTCATTGCGGGACTGGGGGTATAGAGATTAGTGTGCAGGTGGTAAGCCCTCATCTTTTGCATATGAAAGAAAAGTAAATTTTTTTCAATGCATGTTGCATTTGTGATAAGATCTACCTCTGATGTAGGTTTCTTGAACTTTTACCGAAAAGGGGGTAAAGGTTAAGTGGTCCTAGGTTGGTGACAGTGCAAAAATGAAGCTTTTTGTAGGGTCCACATGTGAAGATGTCGACTTCGAATGAAGGTAAAGGTGAACACTTTGATTTGAATATCACAATTTTCTTGTACATTGTGGTAAAACCCTAACTTTTATAACATAAAATATTAATTAGGAATATATTTAATGGGTGAAATGTAAAGAAAACAACAGTAATGTATGTTGAGTTGAAAAAAAACAGTAATAGCCTTTATTTTTGTTGAAAATAGATATTAAAATATGTTATTTTTACAGACCCACCATACTTAGAGGAATTTTGGGTGAACCTGCACTTTGGGGGTGAATTTAGTGAATGGGGTTATTTGGATGGGGAAGTGGAGCATAAGTATTTTGATATTGATACAATATCTTTGGTTATACTGGATCTTTGGGCATCAAATATAGGTATTGAAGGTGAAGTCCAATTCTATTGGGTAGAACCAAATAAGGACTTTAATTCAGGTAAGAAACTATTAGAAAATGATGCCTCTGTATATGAAATGGCTTTAATTGCTGCTGATGTTGGGGAGATAGATGTATATATCAGACATTTAAGTGAAGAAGAGGTTGAAGAAGCATGCAATCATGTTAAGGTCAAAAGTGTAGTTATTAAAGAGATATTTGAAGATAATGACAATGACAATGAAGGTAATGCTAGGAAGACTGGAGTTAATGTTGCTAGGTCAGACAGAGTTGGTGGAAAAAAGTACTTGGGTGATGGTTTGCTATTGTTGGAAGGACCACCTGTGGAAGAATTTAATGAGTCTGAAAAAGATGGTGATATGGATGGTAATAGAAGAGCAGATGCAACTAAACCAACAGGAGAAGCAGAAGCTCATTATGATGCTATTGGGGAAGCAGACATTGAACAGTCTAAAGAAGAGAGACTAAATAACTTTTTTGATCCTGAGTATGATATAGTTAATGGGGATAAGGATCTGATATCCATTCTTAAAGAGACCAGACAACTGAAGAATGGTACTAATGCCAGAGCTGGCCAATATGAGTCAATTGCAAGGGGTAAGGCAGAACAAGATGTGCAGACAGAGGCTCGGGTGCACAAAGAAACTGAAGAGCATATATCTGATAATGTTGAGCAGCCTGATACTCATGTTCAATAACTACAACAACCCGGTGATCATATTCGAAGTAATATGGGTGGAAAACCAAGAAGAAGTGGGGCTGGAATTAGGGCTGGTGGAGTAGCTGCAACTATTAAGTATCAAGATAATGAAGTTGAATCAGAGTATGAGTCAGATGAAGAGTTGTATAGTGCCTCAGATTCTGAATGTGAATAACTGGGACATAAGTCAAAGAAAAAGAGATTTCCAAGTTTTAATGTTGACAAAGACTTAAATGACCCTCACTTTGTCATTGGGATGCTATATAGAAATAAAAATGAGTTTAAAGAAGCATGCAAACATTATGGAATTAAGCACAAATACCAGGTACACTTTCCAACTAATACTAAAGTTAAGGTCATATATGAATGTTACAGTAAACAATACAAAAAATTTGACATGTGATTACGAGAAATATTGTCACCAAAACTTCTATTATCGTCACATATGACTTATTATGATGATATTTTATCGTCAAGAGAAGCGTCACGGTTACCTCGTCATATTTTCTTTATGTAACGCTTATTTATATTCATCACCATACAACAAATATTTTATGATGATGTCTAATTTTATCACAATATTTTTTGCTTTTAATGACGATTATATTGCCACAATTTGGATTATTTATTTTGTCACAAAACACTATATGTTGTCACTAATATAACATATTTAAATGACAATGTTATATTGGTTGTCACAAAATCATATAAATTTAATGACAAAAATGTTAGCCGTTATTAAAGGTTAACTACTTATAATGATGAAAGTGGTGTCACAATTACATTTAATATTTTGTCATATAATATTTTATACCGTCACTAAAAGTAATTATTTTAGTGATAAAAATTTTATTCGTCATAATATTTTATATGAATAGTGATAAAAAATACGTCATTAAATTGCATTAATTTAGTGAGTCATTAAAAGTAATTATTTTAATGACAAAATAAATTCGTCATAATATTACACATTATTAGTGACATAAAAATATGTCATTAAATTTTATTAATATAGTGACACCGTCTTTATACCGTCATTTAAAGTAATTGTTTTAGTAACAAATTTTTTCGTCATAATATTCTCTATTATCAGTGACAAAAAAAAATACAAATTTAATGACACCATCTAATAGTTTAAATCATCATTAGAATAATTGTGGCAATTTATAATATTATATTAATTAAATTAATTACAAAATTTATTATATACTAATAATTTTTTATTTTCCATGCATTTTACCATTAATGATGAAAGCCTTTTTTTTTTTATCAATATCTAAATTTAATTACAGTTTATCATCATATATTAAACCAATATATGCATAAAGGCACAAAATTTGAATAAAAAATGTCCAATATTTCCACATGTAAATGACAACATGTTATTTTTAAAATCCAAACCAACAAAAAAAAAAACTATCTACCATTCCAAAACTCATAACTTGGTAAAAGTTATAAATATTTATTAAATAGTACTATTAAGTTTAATTTCATAAAATCTTGAAATGAAAACTTCATTGAGAAAAGCCACCATCAAAACTCCAACATAAAAGAATTCCTGCATAATAAAAAAC
>CATIWM010394893.1:0-17597 GCA_949671775.1 Mallotus repandus
ACATATTCAAATGTGTATATGGCCTAAGCATGTTGACTCCATATATAAATAATAATGTAGCTTAATGGTTATGCGACCTTCCAGTCCACTTTGGAGTGCTTCAACATGTTGCAACATTTTCTATTTTATTATCAAATAACACTAACATTTTTATTACTAAATTATTACAATTATAATGCATCTTAATATATATATATATATATATAATAATTAAAAAAATTATTACTATAACTTTTTAATTTTTTTTTTTATATTTAATTAATTTATAACTTTTAATTTATTAAAATTATTTAATTAATTATTTTAAAATATATATTATTTGAAATCCGCACAAAACGATAAGTACTATAATAAAACACAATTTAATTATAATTTAAATACGTATTGAATATATGTTAGGTTGCAAAAATTAAAGAAAATGTAAAATTTTTGAACTTTTGAGATAACTAAATAGATATGATTAATTTTTAAAATTATATTTACCTTCTTTTAATATACGTTCCTTTTATTTTATATATTCTATTAGTTATTTATTATTATTATTATTAACAAAATATATATTTTATTTTTTATATACTAATTAATAATAAAATTAATGATTAAATAAAAATAAAAATTTTTTATAGATACACATTTATTAATTTGTAAATTTTTCTTATTATATAAAATACTATATTTGCTTTTTTAATGCTAAATTGGTCAAATATCATTTCATAGCTTCCATTCCAAAAGTCAAGAACTGCTCATGAGTCATATAACACCTTCCATTCCACATACCACTTCTTTTGGTGAGCCTGAGCCATACATGATACATCTATGACCTTTTTTTTCTTTTATTTTTTTTATTTATTTTGTTTTTACATATATATTAAAATTTAAAATTATATTAAATTTTTTAATTTGGATAAAAATTTAATCTCAAGCCATAGATATATGGCTAAAAAATAATTAAAATTGATTTTTTTAATTATGTTCTTACTTCTGGAAAACTTGAAAATAATAGTAAAATACTTATTAAAAATGTTTCTTATATATTTAATTTTTATAAATAATAATATTTTACAATTTTTTAAATCTAATATGAATTAAATCCAATTAATTAATTTATAAATTTTATGTAAAAATTTATAATAAAAAACTAAAGTAAAATTAAATTTGTAGAACAATTAATTTGAATAAATTTATTTAATTTGTCAACTTATAAAATTAATTTATGAAATCATTCACTTCATACTATTAATTTATAACATATTGACATATTGTTAATTCCACCTTCCAAGTGGCTCCATTTTTTTATTTGTAAAAATAAAAATGACTATTTTATTTTATTTTTGGCTGGTAGCAAAGTAGGCATCTTTCAGTGTATAGCCGCCTAGAGAGCCAGTCTGTTGAGCCGCCTAGAGAGCAGTCTGCCTTTCAACAGATTCCAAAAGCCAACAAATTTCTCTGCTGTTTTCAGCTATAAATTCTTGCCCACCTCGTATTTTCCGCTTGCCAAACTCACAGCGCCATTTTTGCAGCTCTCTTTCTCTTTGATCCTCTTGTACTCTGTAAGCTCTCTCCTCTCTTTCTTTCTCTTTTCTTGATATGTTTGTGTGTGTTCTTAATACATGTGTGAGTTTAGATTACTGGGTGTTTGCTAGATCTCTTTGTTTTGATGGATTTTAACTTGGGTTGCTTTTAGTTTTTACATAGTTTTGTTTGTTTACTTGATGTGTGAGAGCTTAAGTTGTTTGTTTCGTTGTGCTGGATATTCTGTGTATCTTTCAAAAGTGGGGCTTCATACTTTGCTATTTGTTGTTTTTTGTGGGAGAGGAACAAAAGATTGAATTATTTTTAGTTTATGCTCATTTTTGAAAGTGAAAGATGGGATTTTTTTTTTTGTTTTAAGACCAAAAAAAGGTTTTCAATTCTCACTCGTGGATTGAACCTGTAATTTCAGTAATCTTTTTCATTTTTTTGCCTGTATATGAAGATTTTTTTTCACGGTGGTGAAGTCTTCAATTCTAGCATAAGTTAAGATCTCAGTTAGGTGAAGCTCTGTGTTTAATGAATGCTGCAATATTTGATAACCACAACTCTTCTCAGAATTTGCACCGAACAAACAATCCTTTGATGGTACTGACACCGCTTAACAGCTTACTTTTGTCAATAGTTGTTTCTAGCTATGGTCGCATTAAATTTGTTTTCATGTGTTGTTTTCTTTTGTCAGCATCTCATAGATCAGGAGTTAAGCAACATGCTCGATTTTGTTGACAAAAAATTACCTGGTCTCAATCCATTTCAAACTTGCCACCTTGTAGTTGGTGAACCGGATATTTTACATTTCACTGACTTCTCTATGGAATTTGAAGTTGATGCTAACATATCCTTTGATTTCACATGAACAAGTCTTGTACATATATGTCATCGCCCATTTATGGCCCTATCATCAAATTGATGATCTAGTGTGGGGAATTAAAATGTTTTGTGTGCTTATATGCACATGTTTTAAATGTTAGTTTTGTAATGCGGTGGAGAACACAGCTATTTTTTTTGTCCTCAGGTTCATTTGCCTTTTTGAGAGTTTTATTTTTAGTCGCTTGATTTCTTTGTTTGTTGCATTGTTGTAACTTCTAAGGGCATATAAGATAAAAGCTTTTTGTAAAAATTCACCCCCCTTAGGACACTAATATGTCTGAGAACTGCAATTTGAGTGTAATTACTGCACATAAATCAAGTTTAAGTCCCTCAACAGTAGCCAGCATAGCTCTTTCTTGCCATTTTTTTCTCTGCTACGATGACAAATATCTTCCTTTATTTTTGAGAGTTAGTATATTTAAGTGTGGCATGTTCTAAATCTGTCTAGCTCATCCTATTAAGCTCCTTTGCGAAGCCTGTAAAGCAGTTGCCTTCTAAAATGTCCTGGTTGCAGCATTTAATAGCTAAATCAAGTGTAGCATAAAGCTTTTATTAATTTTGCAAGCATTAGATGCTTTTAGGCACTTCACTTCCTTGCCATTCTTTTTATAACCTGGAGCTTCGAGTGAAGAGCAGAGAGTTCTTAGTTTTGCCTCTTCTCATAATGCTCCAAACATGAATTGCCTTGTTCCTGTATAAATGGATATGTTAGTTCCATTCTGTTGTGAATATATGTGAGGCATACAGCGCCACCCCTTTGGTTAGGATGCCAGTGCTTGAGGTTATGTAAGATTGTATAAGAGCCAGGAATCATTAGCCACTTGCTCACTTTTATACTTGTGAAACCTTTCTTTTTCTGCTTCTCATTGGGAGCTGTGATTGAAATTCCATTTTCTTTAATGGCGCCGAGGGTTATGTCATTATGTTTACCCATTTATGATCCTGAAATCTAATTTTGAGGATTTCTTTATCCCTTATTTCTCACATGCAGCTTTTTTAGGAGGGTTGTTGGCGATGATTGTTATGCTGTTTCTTTGAAACCTGATAACTTGGCCTACTCTTTTAGTTGCTTTGTTTTGATATAAGATGAACCTTGTAAAATGTGTGTGTATATATATATATGTATATATAATTTTTTTTTGGTCTTATTAAGGATACCTCAAGAGACCAACTGACATGTGCTATTTCCAGGTTAAAGATGGCAAGTGTGAGTGTCCCCTCTCAATGCATGTTCAAAACTGTACCCAAGAATAAGCTCACTGGTAACATTATCAAGAGTCCAAGTTCTCTTGGATCAGTAAGGAGCATCTCCAAGTCTTTTGGCCTGAAATGCTCCCAGAACTTCAAAGTATCGATGGCAGTGTACAAAGTGAAGCTGGTTGGACCAGATGGAGAAGAGCATGAGTTTGAAGCCTCTGATGATACATACATTCTTGATGCAGCTGAGAATGCTGGGGTCGAGCTGCCTTACTCTTGCAGAGCTGGGGCATGCTCTACCTGTGCAGGGAAGATGGTGACAGGTTCAGTTGATCAATCTGATGGTTCCTTTTTGGATGAGAGCCAAATGGATCAGGGTTATTTGCTGACCTGCATTTCCTATCCAACTGCCGATTGTGTGATTCACACCCACAAAGAGGGTGAGCTTTGCTGAGCACCCACAGGAGAGTGAACTTTGGTGAGTGCTGCAATCAGGATTACATGTGTTGGTGAATGTTTACCCATCCAGTTTTTAGTAGCAACTCTGTTGCCAAATTTATATGAAGTTTAAGCTTGAAATGTCACAATTTTGTAATATTTTAAGCTTGTTGTCAATTGTCTAAAGTTTAAAGTTTTAAGTAGAACAATATTAAGCAGGGCTGCAATATGTTCGAGAAAAGCAATTGTTTTTCTCAATTAGGGCATTTTTACTAAGAAAAATACTAATTTATATAATAAATTATTATTATCTTCCTTAAGTTTATCTAATAAATGCTAATAAATATTTTCTTTATTGAAATAGAATAGTAAATTTATATATCTCTTAATTATATTATTTGATATTTGTCCTCTTTTAAATACAATATTTTTCTTTGGTACTATCTAATTAAATTCATAATCTCGAGGACATGAATGTTTGAGAGATCCTAAAGCTACCTTAGAAGACGATGGTAATGGATTTTATGAATAAAAATTAAATTATTTATTGAATGAAAAATTATTAATCATATATATAATTTCCTCCAATATTTCTTGAGATATAATTTGCAACAAACAAAGTTTTATTTTACTTTCATCTAAACAAAACATAAACATTGTTAAATTTTGAATATATTGAGCTAGTACTTACCTTCATATATAGGAAAAAAAATATTGGATGAACCTATTGGGAAAAAAAAATCAAAACTAGTGTGAAATCTAATCATAATCATTTAAATTTTCATATATTACAGTGGAAAAAAAAATCAAAACTAGTGTGATGTCTAATAATAATCATTTCATTTTCATATACTATTACAGTTGGATGAATCTTATTTGTTTATCAAAAAGGAAAAACCATTTGGCCCAACACAAGATGCTTACCCAAAATCAACTACACATATATATAGCTAATTACATATATCATTAACTTATATGTCATTAACCTTAACCAGTGCCAACTTAAATAGCCATCAGCACTGTTGTTTACGTTCAGCTCATTTAGCAGAGGGCTTAATCCGACTGGACAAGAACCTTTAATCATTCAAATGAGACTTCTTTTTTTTCACTACTGAGTTAAAATATCATATGGGAGAATATGAAATAAAATGCAATTGTTATTATTATTATTATTTTTAAGAATGAGCAATTTAAACTATAAGACCAAAAGCACAACCCAAAAATCTCAATATTAATTGAGCAATTGGGCCATAAAAGAATAAAGAATGACATATAATTTTTTTTAACAATTACAATTGTCAGGAAAAAAAAAATCTATCTAATTCCACCAGATCACCAATCGAGGGGTTAACATCTAAAAATAATCTAAGAATAAATCCTAAAAAAATTATTTCTTTAGGGGTACTGAGAACTCCACACCATCCCAAATGGGATGAATAACATATAATTTACTACATAAAGTATTGAATTAATTCCACCATTAATCATCTTGAATTTTCCACTGTATATTAATCATATAATTTGTTTTATAGTGAAACACAATTCTTTTTCATGGGCATGCATGATTAAAGTAGGCCTTGATGCTACAACACTTGCTAGTCAAGTGAAAATAATGCAAAATTGATAAAAAAAAAAAAAAAAAAAGACTTGCATCACAAATAAAGTTTAGTCCGTAAAAATCATCAATTAATGCTTGACCTTTTTTTTTTGAAAGAAAAATGAAAGTGCCCCTCTTTAGAATTCAATATCAAAGACTCATCTTTACTTCATACTAATGAAATAATCTGTGTTTCACTGTGAAGTGATAAAAAAAATTGAATTTTAAGAACATAACGAAAAAAATAATTAGCATAAAAAATATATATAGAAAAATGTATATATTTTAAAAAGGTGATAAGTAGTAGTGTATAGGGCAGCTATAAAAATAAAATACAAGGAAGTGAGGAAAATATTCATTTCTAATATTGTTAGATAAAATATTGTTCTTTCAAGTAAATTAAATGACATTGCGATGAAGGAATATATAAAATAATACATATAATAATGAAAAAATATAATAAAATTGTATTTATACATAAATATTTACACATAATTCCTTGCAAACGCAATCCAACGAAACATGATATGAAATTATTGATCCCATTTGTAGGAGGCGGGGTTTAGTGCATGTGCAAGTGTTAGTGACTATGGCACTGTGTGGGCTCGAGACTCACTAGAAAGTGCAAAATGGCTTAAAGCCCAAATTGGAGAAAGGATTTGCCACCCGGATGAGACCCGAGACACACTGTACAACAACTGAATTTCACGGAGAGCCCCAACAGCCGTCCTCAGAAATTGAGTTCGAAAACTGGGTATGGGCTTTTGAAATGCCCACCAAACCTTGCGTTTAGCCTCCGTGTGTATTTTGTATTTTATTACCTTTAATTATTAAATTATTTCTTTATTTACATGCAAAGTGTAACTACCTCCAACAAATTCATAATTTTATGATTAAGTCCCAATTTGCACATTAGCCTAATTTCATCCTTATTAAATCCCCCATTCATCACAAATAAGAAATAAACAATCAAATAACATAATACACATACAAAGAAGTGGGGGGAGGTGAAAAGAATTACAACCCTTTCAAGCATACAAATAAAATAAAAATATAAACTAAATAAATAAACATGCATAGAAAAGAGGGAGGAGAATAGATTACAACCCTTTAATCATGCATAATAGAATAAAATAATAAAAAATAAATAACTAACAATATATATAAATCTAAAAAAATTTCTCTAAAAAGAGAAAGTAATATGGTGATTGATAATCGGCCTAATTCCCTTGAAAATAAACAAAATATTAGTCCCTCTAAAATAAATCCTACACAAGAAAATCATAGAATTAATAAAATAATAAAAGGGTAATTAGATTTAATATGACCACAGAAATTATAATTAATAAGCAAAGAACTGAAAATAAATAAACTAAGCATCACAGTAACAAGTAACTTACGGAATGATAAACAGTAAATACTAACATAAAACAAAAATTAACTGAAATGTCGACAATGAGGCGTCACTTTATCACAATAAGGCGTCGCCTTACTTTAATAGGCGTCACCTTAGTAGCAACAAAACCAAAAATGCATGCAAAACTATGAGGCAGAGGAAAATGGCGCCGCCTTTAGGTACTAGGGCGACGCCTTATAGTAATAAGGCGTTGCCTTAGTGTTCTTGTAAAATTATAAAATTTATTCACAAATAATCCAGATGACGGTGATAACAACAATCAGTATATGCCAGAACAAAGCTAAATATAAAAATAGAAACTAAATAATTAATTCGTTAAAATACTAATTGAAACTAAAAACTTACTTAATGAAATCAAGCTAGACATTTTATAAAACATACTCATGAACAACATCAATATCACATAAATAAAGACATTTCCTAAAGAGAAAACGAAATTAGATCAAAAAATAATAATTAATATGGTGGTGCCTTATTATAGTAAGGTGTTGCCTTTATGCAATAAGGCGATGCCTTATTGTAATAAGGTGCATTGTCACGAAATGCGATATATAGTTTACATTTTCAGTATGAAAACACTTATGATAAGAGACAATGAAATACCGATATTAGATGGTCATAGAAGATATGAGAAGCAATTCAATTAAATAAGGACTACAACATAGTAAAACTAGGAAAAACTAATAAAAATTGAAGTTTAAAGATGAGAGATTACTGCTTTGCACCGATTTGAATCCTTAATTGCTGCCCTCAGAATTGAAGACGAATAAGCTTCTTTTCTAGAAACTTTTTTTTTTTTTTCTAAAAATCACCCACCCCCATTTTAAAGCTTTTCTTCCCCTTATAAAGAAAATGAATCCCCCACTTTTTACTTTGCTTGTTTCCATCTCTCAAACCCATACCCTGCAAAACCATCTTACCCTCTCCGGAAAACTGTACCCTCTCACATCATTTCTCTTATTTTTCTCACCTAAACCTCTATCCTTCAAAACTAATCACGTGCCAAAAGTTGACAATCACGGATTATATAAAACAGAAATCATAATGTTAAGATAATCGCCTTAATCTCGTCTTAGATTTTTAGGGCGTCACCTTATCGATAAGGCGGTGCCTTAACATGTTTGGGCATAAGATTTTTTTTGTGGGCTTTTTTGGGCCTCCGGGCTCATTAAAGAATTAATGAGCTTAGGTATTAAAGGAAGTTTTTTTTTTTTTTGGCTTTGTTAATTCTCTGAGGGATTCTAAATTTTGACTTTGCATTCAGTGTTTATCATTTTTATTATTGAACTTCCATTGTGGGTCAATGAAACCAGTGTCTACAGCATTCATTCAGATAAAGCAATCGAATATCAATTATAAAATATAATTGTTTTTAAAATTGCAAATAAAAAAAGAGAACCATTCAATTGTGGCACAATTCGTCGCAAACTTAGTCCAATGAAGTCCAAAATAAAGTTAGTAAAATGTCTTTAAAAAATAATAAAAAAAGAAGTTATGATGTTATAAAAAATAATTATAATTATAATTAAATTTTTTAAAACTTGTTGAAAAGCAATTTTGAGTAAAAAATTTAAAAAATTAGTGGCAAAACAAAAAAAGGTAATTTAATTAGATCATTAAAAAAACCTTCAATTGAATTTATTTTTATATTTTGTAATATTAATTGGTTTAGTTCAAAGATCACGTATTTAAATTTTTTTTTAATTTAGTTAAAAATATTAGTTTTAAACCGCTCAAATCCAACTATAAACAACTATAATAGTAGCATATATCCAAACTAAATAAATACTTTCTTTTATTAATTAAATTAATTTGAAAATGAAAACTAAATAATAATATTATTTTTATTAATAGAAAAACATGTAAAGACAATTATGGACAGATAACGGAAAGGGCTTAAAAGCAGCAACTTGGGACAATTAAGTAATCTTGCAACCAATAGAAATTATTGTTCCCTCTGGAGTCATATGACAACTGCATAACTCCAAATACAGTTGCACTGCAATTATGAAAAAGTCTGTGTCAAGAAGGCCAAGTGGCAATTATGAAAAAGTCTGTGTTAAGAAGAAACCAGCACAGTTTTTGGTAAACATGCAATCAATTGCAATAGAAAATCCACAATCTGAAGGATTGGATATGCAAATATAACCTCAAGAACCAAATCTACAATTTGAATGCAACAGCTATAATCGTGTACTGCAAATTGATACAAGAACGCACGATTCTTGACTCACATTGCAATACCATACACCATGGTAGAGGTGGAAGGAGAGAGCAAAAACAAACAAGCAAATACAGGAAACCCACAATTCCAAGAATCAAGTGGCTTAAGCTAAAGGACAACGTCAAAAGCAACAAACTTCACCATGTAACTAAAATCAATATTGTTTAAAAATTGCATTAGTGTAAATAAAATGAACATCAAGAATCAATAGTTTTACCAATCAAATAAAGTAAATCAATAGGAAATCAGAATGGTGATTTCCTATTACTTGGTGGATGCCTGACACGAGAAGGATAAGGAAGAATGAACAGAAGAAAACGAAGAAAGAGCAGTGATAGTGCTTGAAGAAGAAGGGAAATCGGAAGAAGAATAAAGAACCTCAGTCATGGGTGGCAATGAAAAAGATAAAATTTGTATTGTTTTTGGAGAATAAAAAAACAGAAATAGTTTTAATGGGTCTTTTCGCTTCAAGAAAACAAAACAAATTCAAGAATCATTAGTTTTACCAATCAAATGAAGTAAATTAATAGGAAATCAGAATGTACCTAGCACTAGGAGCCCTTCTAGGCACTTCAGGCTCTAACTTGACAGGCAAACCCAAGAAACCATTAAATCTATCAAAGGTGACATGAGCAACTAGCGTGAAGTGCATTTGTTGCCAACTCAATCTCCATAGCACAAAGCTCCCTTCTATCACTCTTACAAGCAGCCAAAGATTTCCTAAGTATAGAAACAAGAAGAGCCAATAAAGAAAGCTGCTCGCTTTGTTTGTTTTGACTTTCTTTCACAAAATCCTCATTTGGGTCACACTCGCACACCGTAAAACCACCATGACAGGCACAATTACTCGGTGGGTGCAGAGGAAGGAAGAATGAACAGAAGAAAAAGAAGAAAGAGCAGTGATGGTGCTTGGAGAAGAAGGGAAATGGGAAGAAAAATAAAGAACCTCAGTCATGGGTGGCAACGAAAAAGATTGAATTTTTATTGTTCTTGGTGAATTAAAAAACAGAAATGATTTTAATGGGTCTTTTCGCTTCAAGAAAACAAAATAAGATTTCGTATAGTCTAGTGGTGGTGGTGTTGTTGATGAAATACAGATGGGTTGCATGCAGTTAATTGATTTATGTTTCTTGATTATTCTTTATGTGATTTTCTTGAAATTAAAGTGTGATTTTGGAGGGAAAATTTGGAAAAATCAGTTGGTTTTTATATACTTACCGTTATTACAAGATTAGGCACATGCAGTATGAAATGCATAATAATCATAGACATGCATACATCAGTGAACTCTCCTAGCACATAGACAAGATGAGGATAATAAGTATATAAGCACCAGTGCTTCCGTTTCAGCTCAACCGATCTTAGTTACGGAAACCTCCTCACCACCACCATTGTCCGGCTTATGGCGTAACAGTACTCTCCTCTTGCACCACCGCTCTATCTCGTACCACGACTTGCACACTGTTGATATCGAGTTCCGGCTCTGGATGAAAGATTTTCCACCACTTGCTCAGGGAATAAACTCGCCATTCTCAACATTAATGGTCATTTTCGGCCGCCAAACGGGGGAGGTTTTTGTTGTGTTGGGTAACCTGTAACAATGGACACTATGCAATGTTTACATGAATAGCGTTAGAACTCAAACTCTTTAATGTGATGTTAAAGCATACATGAACAACTTTAGAACTCTTGTTAAAGCATGCATGAACAATTTAGAACTTTTGTAATGTTTAATTTGAGATCCTACCTTACGATATAAATGGTTGGTGTAATGTTAAAGTTTTTTTTTGGAAATTTTAGATGCTATGGATGGTGTAATTTCGGATCCTACATTAGGGAAAGGATGTTATGAATAAAAATTATATTATTTATTAAATGAAATATTCTTAATCATATATATAATTTCCTCCAATATTTCTTGACATATAATTGGCAACAAACAAAATTTTATTTTGCTTTCATCTAAACAAAACATAAACATTGTTAAATTTGAATATATTCAACTAGTACTTACCTTCATATATTGGAAAAAAAATCAAAATTAGTGTGAACTCTAATCATAAAAATTTCATTTTCATATATTAAAAATCAAAACCAGTGTGATATCTAATCATAATCATTTCATTTTCATATATTACATTAGGATGAATCTTATTTATCCATCAAGGGAAAAACTATTTGACCCAACATAAAATACTTAGCCAAAATCAACTACACATATACAGCTAATTACATATTTTTTTTTTACCAATTGGGCCATAAAAGAATAAAGAATGACATAAAATTTTTTTTTAACAATTATAATTAGGCCAAATGCATAGCTTCACCTTGAAATTTACACAATTAACTTCTATACTCTTCAATTTTTATTATGTTATATTTAATATTTAATTTTTTATTTTAAATTTATTGAACCCTATAATACATAAAATCTAAATATTTTATAAATTAATATTGATATGAATACAAAAGAAATTTATATAAATTAAAATAATATTTAATGAAAGATAAAATATAATTAAAAATAAATTTTTTTTAAATTTTATAATATTAATTTTAATTCTATTTATATTTTTTTAAAATTAATTTTAATATTTTATATATTTAAAATTAAATTTTTATTTATTTTAATACTATATGAGTTAAATAAAATAAAAAGTACAAATTGAAAGCTAATTAAATTTTTATAGAATAAAAGTTCAGGGTGAAACTGTGTATTCATGATCAGCCATTACAATAAGAAACAAAAAAAAATCTATCCATTACTACATTCACCAACCAATGAGTTCACGGATTTCAAAAAATCGAAGAACAAATTCTCAAAGAAATTATTTCTTTGGGGGTGGGTGGGATGAATGACATGCAATTTACTACATAAAGTATTGAATTAATTCCACAACTAATCATCTTGAATTTTCCACTATATACATTAATCATTAAATGTGTTCTATAGTGAAACACAATTCTTTGTCTTTGATATGCATGATTAAAGTAGGCCTTGATGCTACAACACTTGCTACTCAAGTGAAAATAATGCAAATTGGATAAAAAAGAAAAAACTTGCATCACAAACAAAGTTTAGTCCATAAAAATCATCAACCAATGCTTGACCCTTTTCTTGAAAGAAAAATGAAAGTGCCCTTCTTTAGAATCCAATGTCAAAGGACTTATCTTTATTTCATATTCATATTCCTTTGCTTTTCAATCACTTTTTCACATAGCAACTTCTACTTCTTCAAATGGCCAACACCCTTTTTCAATTCAATAAGTATAGGTCATGCTTGTTCACTAAAAAGCTTACTTTTTTCTTCTACAAAATTCTAAATTTGATTGCTTTTGCTTACTCTATGTTTTGCTGTAAATGTGCTTTTCCAAGCCAGCTCTTGTCATGTTTTAAGTTCTAATTATCTTTAAAAGAAAATGAATGAAGTAGCCCCTTCTTAGCTCCAAGTGATAAAGAGTTATATATATATATATATATATATATATATATATATATTTATTTATTTATTTATTTATTTTGCTTTGCTCTCTGGGGATCATATGTTGAAAGATTTATATTTGTTATTTTCAGCCTTTTCTTTTCTCCCTTTTGGTCATTATTTATGGCTTTTGAAAGATTATAATATCAAAAGTGCATCAATTTCAATTTGTAACCTAAACATAATAATCTTCTGAGCGACAAAACCTTTTCCATATCGTATAAGAATATAATAGTAGAGCAACTTTTACTCAGATATTTAAAATTTATTAAATTTTAATAATTTTGATTCAATTTAGATGAGAGTAATAAAATATTTAATAATTAATTTAACATAATTAATATATAATAATTAAATATAAAATATTACTTAAATGAAAATAATTTTTTATCAATTAATTTTTTATTTTTTAGATAAGATTTGGTTAATTTGGAGATTTTATTGTTATAATGACAACAAATAAATTTAAGAATTCAAGAAAATTTTAGTATGTCAAAGGTCGTTAATAATGTCTTACAATTATGGCTTTGGTAGTGGACTTTCATTTCATGATGAGATTTTGTTATTATTACTACTACTTTTTTAAGTAAAGATTAAAGAAGAAAATGATTAAAACAGTTTTTTTTTTCATTATTATTACTAATTTTAGTTGTTAAACAATTTTTTTAATAAGGTTAAAAAAAAGTATTTTAATACTTTAAGTACAAATTATGTATATAAAAGATGAATAAAAGCCAACGAATACTAGCTTGCAAAGCTTATAGTATACTTAAATTACCAATTTAATTACTTTAGTTTTGTGGCATTGATAACTCCGAATTAGATCTCTTGCTTGTAAAACTTGCATCTATGAGGAAGTCAGGTGAAAGGATAGTATTTTTCTCATAAACATTCTAAAAATTAAGTCAGTAATTATTTGGAATAATAATAATAAAGCAATTAAAGTAGAATGGTGTTGGATGATAAGTTGATGATGGAATGATGGGATGATGTAGAGTATGAGAATGTGTGAATAAATAATCTCCCCTCGTATGAGATGTAATAAGATGTATATATAGTGAGAGATTAGCTCAAACCTCTTAGGAATAGAATTTCTTAGTCTTGTAGGATTGCCTTGTTTAAAAGAGAATAAACTTCTTTCTCAAACTTTCTTCTTATTCAAGCATTCTTCCTCTTTAGGGATTATAACCCTTATTAGAATAGGAAACTAATATGGGGTATCAAGAGTCCCCCCTGAAAGTATGTTCGGATATTTATGTCCGAGATTTCCAGATTTCCAAAAATCAATCTGAATGATGACAAGTAATTCTGTATGTGATTTCTGCACTGAGATAATAACTTTGCTTGAAATCTTTGTTGTTGTTGAAAGATGACCTGAGGTGGCCAGCCTCAATCATAACCATTGAGATGCTCGGTTTACCAAGTTTTAGAATCACAATATCATAGTAGAATAATAAGGAGATGCCAGCTGGACTTATAGATGCTCGGTGTTAATAAAATGTCCCGAGGGATTAACCCATTAGTGTTATTGTACATGTAGAATGGGACCAACTAGTGTTGGAGTTTAATGCTCGACGTCCTGAGGGATTAACCCACCAGTGTTATTGTAACACGCAGAATGGGACCAGCTAGTGCTAAAGTTTTGAGAGTAAGCCTCAATACTAAAATGCGATATGAGGGTGCGAGTTTCCATATATACTCGACTTTGAGAAGCTCGGTACTGAAAAGTGACCCGAGACTTAACCTTAGTACTGAAAAGCGACCCGAGACTTAACCTCAGTACTGAAAAGTGACTTGATGGTGCGGGTTTCCATATATACTCAACTTTGAGAAGCTCGGTCCTGAAAAGTGACCCGAGACTTAACCTTAGTTCTGAAAAGTGACATGAGGGTGCGAGTTTCCATATATACTCGACTTTATGATATGCTCGGTGCTGAAAAGTGACCCTTTCAGCACCCGAGATCTGGAAAAGTATTCAATGTTGCTCGGCTTTATATTTTGATAACTGTATTGAGGACAACTGTCTGGCCAAAATAATGATTGATGTTGACTTTGGACATTTTTGTTGATGTTGATGTTTATTTTACTGAGCATTGCTTTTGTAGTATTTTTACAAAAGGAAAGGATTTTTGTGATCTTGGTAGTGAGTTTGAGCTCTTTAGCTAAGCCTAATAATATGGGATAGTAATTTAGTGAGGGTTGAGAAATGATGGAATATGGGCTTTGAAGGACCAAGGTTGGGTTTGCCCAATATGAGTTGTGAGATGAGCATTGTAGTTGAGGTGACAAGCTAAGTTGCACTGCTTCTAGAATAGAGGATACTATGTGATGCTGGCTAGATTGTTTTGGAATTATGCTTTGATTTATACGGCTATGTAGTGGATACTTGACTCCGTCATTAAATTTTGTTAAACACTATAATATTTTCATGAACAAGGATCTATTGTAGAGTAGGATTTGCCTGAGTATTGTTTGATCCGGCTTTGAGCAGAATCTATTATTTGTTGTTCAACCAAGAATGAGTGCTTATTTGTATTAGTATTTCTTGACAGTGTGTCTGATGTCATTGGACAATTTCTGCATATGAGTGCAATTTTAATGCCAAGTGAGATGATCAGAGTGTCCAATTATTTGGACTGATTGGTGCTTAAAGTAGCATCTTCAGTAAATACATTTTCCTCATTTGTAGATAAAAGAACAATAATTTTGGGATCGTTTAATTGATCTCAATTAATTATCAGTCTTCGTGTACTATCAATGTGATTGATGTATGTTATTAAACTTTATGCACGGATAATAATCATATATTCATGGATGAACATCTAAGGGTATATTAGCGTGCTTACGTATCAAGCCATAGTTATTCTTGTGAGAATAAATGAGGAATAATGGAGATAATGAAAATAAATATTTAGGAAAGAATTCTTATCTGTTATGGTATTCTTGTCCCGCTCTTAATTCCACAAATATTTATGTTCGTCTCTGTTTGTGCAATTATTGCTGAGCACCATGAAGAGAGCTGAAGATTCTGACTCGAACCCCATAGTTTGGTCTTTCGATTTTGTTTTTGAATGTCAGAAAACATCTATCATTGTTGAGTATCTGAGCATCACTTTAGTGCCATGCTAGCTTACTAATGCTTGGAAGTAATGCCTTTGTTTTAGTTGGTGGTCAACGTATCAAGAATGCCATTTAGAATTGTAAACTTGGACACCGTGCCATCAGCAAAGTGGGTAATTATCTTCGAGAATATAAATCAAGTCTTGGTAGTGTTATCCGAGTTCTCTAATGCTCGGATAAGAATGCCATTTAGAATTGTATACTTGGACACCGTGCCATCAGCAAAGTGGATAATTATCTTCGAGAATATAAATCAAGTCTTGGTAGTGTTATCTGAGTTCTCAAATGCTCATACTCGATCAACAAGGCCTCAGTCCTTGGCAATGAGGAATCCAAATTTTAGCAATCAAACTCGGTGCGTGCTCCAAAAAATAGGATCAGTTTAACAGATTCAAAACCTCCAAGTATTTTTGTGCTTCATCCCACTCTCTGGTTGATGTCAGACCTTTATAAACCTGAATCTTCCAACTTTATAGAAATTAATTGTTAGTTCTTAGTGTGTAAGATACACCAGTACGATTGACACATATGTGTTAATTTCGTAGAGCCATAATATGATGCGCCTTTATTTTTATAAGCGTGCATATTCATGTAATGAATCATAGTTACTTCAATAAAAGAAATAAATAAAAAGAGGACTTATTTTGATGATGATAGTGCAATGAGCATGCATTTATAAATAGTGGTGATTTCATTATAGCTATTTTATGGAAATAAATAATTAAAAGGAAGTAATCGAGAAAGAAAACTTATCTCTTGATGTGCTTTTGTCTCACTCCTCAGTTAATGAATATTCATGTTCATTATTGTTTACTCCGTTTTTACTTAGCATGTTGTGCCCGAGTGCCATAATCATAGTCTTCATCAATAACGTCCATATGGTCCCGAAATGCAAATCCGAGAAGCAGAAGATCCATCTTAGTTATGCTTTTCATCAATCAACACATTCAATTTAAGGGCTTATCTATTTATAGGACTTTGACTTCTGGGCACCTTTGACTTCATAATTTTGCAAGTGTAGTGTATGTGATACTTGGTCACCTCAGGCTTGGTGGATGCTCGGTGAATGAATGGGCACATTCTAGGAATGGATTTTCAACAACCTTCTATCTTCTGAACTTGACTTGGATCAAGTGGATGCTAGTGCTAGTGCCTTGAGTGGTTTAGGGTTTGAAAACCTCATCATTCTTCACTTAAGAAATACTTTTACTAGTTGAGATAAATCAACATCCTACTTTGGGTTAAAAGAAGTTGTGCTCATGAGAGTAAATATGCATGGCCTTCAAACCCGTGTTTATCATCGAGGAATTTGAGCTTCAGCTAATATGCTCGGCTTATTTCATAAAAAATAAGATGAATTGAGTTAAACTCAAGTGATTGTGTAGACGACGAGATTTAACGCACATCCAAGTTTATTGCAACCGCGACACTGTTTGAGCTCAGGGCGCTAGGGAACACACTAACCACTATCACAAAGACATGGGATGGAGATAAGGAGTCACCACCCAGGGTAATAACTGGGACAATCAAAAGTGGTGGTAACTTGATTCTCTAATATAAGCTAGCACCACAACCAGGAGCTCTGGATACGGAATACCAACTTCTTTTAGTCTTGTGTTCATTTAGAATTATTTTATGAATTACTATCTTATTCCCTAATTACGTGCAATTTCATTAAACCCTAATTGAACATCCATCTAACCCTAAGACAACCAATCAATG